>ML121612.1:0-56639 GCA_003788615.2 Terfezia boudieri ATCC MYA-4762 | reverse complement strand
ACGCAGCATATTGACTGACTATGGCCATTACAGGTTATATTTTTTACCTGATCCACTCGTTTCTTGCTCCCTGAGGGCTTTTATCTGTGAGTGAGGGTAAAATCTGCTTCTTGATTCTTAACTTCCATGATGTTGGTATACTTATTCGCATCATCTCCTCAATATAGCAACCCCATATTCCCGGGACTTTTATCAACAGGAGTACGTGTTTTTTCTCACGTAAGTACCATCAGAACTAGCTGCTTTCCACTCCTTTTATCTCCTTACTTCTACAGTTCACTCATGTTTTACTCTAACGATTCCCTCGGTTGACTTTCTACATTCTTATCTATCTCTTATATTTCTATCTGTATTTAAACTGCAGTTATGCCCACAATACATTCTGCCTCATGTATGCCTGCATATTATATGTCTTATCTCATATAACGGTTGTGGTATAAGACCAGATGGAATCGAGGAAAAGAAAAATGTGTATGTACTATTACTGCTCAGATAATATATCTACTATAAATATACGTGCATTCCCAATCAGGAATTACATCTACGAAGCTATTCTCGCGCGATACCTTACATGCTGTAAACCCTACTTCATAGATTCCAGTAGTACATGATATCCTAGGTCCAGAGAAGTATAGTGTTGTCCTCCGTAGTATTTTCTTTTGGATTCGCATTCTACAGACGAATTCAATGCATGATCTCCAGCATAGCTGTAGTATTACTTGATATACAGATCTAGGCAAATTAAATGGCCATCCGTGATCACTAAAATCACCGTCCTGTATCACTCTGGCACCCATGCCATATAATATAGAGTCATACAATTTTTGATATACTGCTTTGATAAGGGGTGCACATGGTATACGGCCAGATGTGACATCGCCAAGAAACCTGTATCACAACGGTATTCTCGACAATACAATGGCGAACATTTTAGCCTCCACAATACTTACTAAGTCAATGTATTCTGAACAATACTTACTAAGTCAACGGTATTCTGAACAATACTTTCTAAGTCAACGGTATTCTGAACAATACTTTCTAAGTCAATGGTATTCTGTATAATACTTACTAACTCAACGGTATTATGGACAACACCGTCGCAAACATTTTACACTCCACAATGCGTACTCGATCTTACGCGACGCCACCAAAATTAAGTTGTCTAGCGCATTCGGAAATAAATCCGAGTTGCAAACTGACATTATAGTATCAACAATGAGGGCACGATGCGACAGCACTACTAGTGCGATAACATCCCCCTTTTTGGTACAGTACTTGTATTCAGTGCTAGCGCTAGTACTAGCCCTTCTGCGCTGCTAGTGCAAGTCTGTGGTACTAGTGCTCCTACCATAGTAGTAACCCAGACCCCCCTCCACCGAACATATCTCAGCAACCCTCAGCCTCTTTCAACTTGATCAAGACCTCTTAACTTCCTTCAAGTTGTTGTAGATACTCCTGAATCATCCTAGTCACAAGCAATCCTACATAGATTATAAGTTCCTCTACAATATTAAGATACCTGGCGGAGGCAGTAAAATGTACCCAAACCCTCAAAATACTTAACAAAGGCACAGAGGTGAAACCCCAGTCATAGAAGCAGCTCAAGGACCTTCAAAAGTCTTGGCTAAGCCTGTATTGAATCCGAGAGGCTTAGTATTATCATTGCTAGGACCCTTGAGCCCAAATAGGCTGCATATCGAGATATATGGAGCTTGGTCAGAAATTTGCATGGTGCAGGAGCTACGGAATATACTGAGCTTAAAAAACTGTATAGAGGGACACCTTAAGATATTAAGATTGCAGTACCACAAATATAGCTTGATTAAATTGCTGAAAATAGCTGAAATTCGATACAGAGGAGGCTAGCTTACAAAAGTTATACCGAGCAATACAGTTTGCAGTGCATGTAGTTCTATATATAGTGAGCAGCTTGAGTCTATACTAATAAGGCTTACAGAGTGGACCTCTGAGGAACCTATAGCAGATAGTAGTGGTTGTTGTGGGTGGCGTGGGGGGGGTAGGGTGGATGGTTATGCTAGCGGGGTGGTTGTATGGGGTATTGAGGGTTCAAGTGCTATAGAGAGTTCACGGTAGCTCGGATTGGGCTGGAGATGAAAAATTTGGGGTTTTCGAGTGTTTTTAGCCTATATTCATTTTTCTTCCTGCATCGATATTGCATCTATTGATAGAGATATTGGAATGTTACTGCATGTGACAGGGGAGCCCGTGTCGATCATCACATGGTTGTCGATCGTTACGCCATAAGTGATACTATGGAAATCAAATTAAACTGGGGGTGTTGCTAGTATTTTTGACAACATACTTAGTTAATTTGTATAGTTATTACAGGAGTAGAAGTGAGTATGAATACCTAGGTAGTTGCCACTGCTCTACTCCTTGGGCCGGTAAAACACGACCGCTCTCGCATGAATGCTATAGTTCTATTGTTTTCAATTGTTTGTTGTACGTGAACATTAAGTGAACCTCTGCAATTCCATTCCCAGGCCCACTGTCTATGAAATGGGTGAATTGCGGTATACAGGGGCTTTGCATAAGCTAGAGCTATTCTGGGTAGAACCGGAGTTACCTTAGCGAGGTCGTACAAACCAGTTGCGAGGTCGCGATAGTTACTTGGCGTTGTCACTTGTATACTAGCCTTAAGTAATAACATTTGAGGATTAAAACTGGACAACACCTGCAACACTAGCCTCATAGTAACCAGTCTGTTGTCTATGGGGGTCACGAACGCTACAAATATATTAACCTGGATATGAGGCTACCTCCACGAGGCTACCTCCACCCGGCTACAGGAAGGATTGCAATTGAGCAACCAGAATATCCCAGACTAGTTCTTTGTAAAGTTCTCAGCAGGTAGTCTGGTGCTTGACTTGAAGGCTTACGAGGAGATTGTGCCACCCAGGCCCAAACCTCAGCTGAAGCCCGCATATGCTACACGACTAGCTGTAAGATCGGCCGTACTCATATACGCTGTGATGATGAGCATGGATAGTCTGGGAGCATGGAAGCTGTTATCTTATCGACGAACATCCCTGTCATACTACTGTAGGGGCTGTGAGACATGCGGGGCACCCCCTGCTTAGGGCACCCCTGCCCCCCTTGCTGTCCGTCATCAAAACACCTGTTCCACACACCCCCTGCTGATGTTGATTGAAGTTCAGACTGCATCGTCTATCCGACATCTGCATGCGCATGCCGGCATATCAGTCGCATTTCAACGACTACATGTTGCGAATCTGCAACTGCACAAGTCCTTTTCTATGGGTAACGTCTTCAACTCTCTCCCCAGCATCTGACTACACACAGCAGGTGCTTAGCTACCGCCGTGTAACTTCTAAGTGCCCTCGAGATGATTTCGATCATCCTGCACCGGACGTGCTATTTTCTTGCACTCTGGTTGGCCGGCGGCTTCTCCCGCATGCTGTCTCAGGTCTTTTGAGGAAGTGGTTGAATCTCATTGTGGACGATGAGAATCCCCCTCCCATCTCCCCAAGCTTTCCATTCCTGAATTCTCACTTCTGGATATTGCGATTTCCAGCTCCTCCTCTCCGCCCTCGCCGGTTCTCCGAGCAGAGCGTCGCAATTGCTTCTATTCTATGAGAGATAGGGTTGTTACTACGAAGTTTACTCTGGCAGAATAGCGTGTTTGCTATATTCCATCCTTACTGCCAGTAAACACGGACAACCACCGCTCAGTGACCGAACACGGAGGTAGGTGACCACTGTGCACTCTCTGAACACGGACTTACGGGGGAATCTTGTGCCATAGCTGTCTTGACCTCAATCCCCTAAAATGTCGAATCCTACTACCATCGCCGTCCCCATCAAACTCGATGCATTTATCCTCAATAAAATAGTCTGTGAAGGCGATCCTGACACGGGTGACTCTACGGAGACTCCTTCTGACCCCGAAGCTCCACAACGTCCCAACAACGGCTCCAAGATAGCCCCAATCACCCAGCCAAACTACACTTTTCTACGGCTCAAGAACCACGTCCTACAACCAGATATCCTCGATCTCCACGACCTCCACAATGCAAGTCCAGCGTCCCGCAATCCCCGCCTTACAGATCTCGGGACTGGGGAGGAATTGCGGCATAGGCAAGGGGCCTATCTCCACTGGTCTGTGCCTCGGGTGTATCGCTCTGGAATGGCAGCGACACCAGACGCACCGGATAATAGCCAACATGATGGGATTAACCCCCCCGAAGACGACAGAGCAAGCGGAGAACGAGACCAGTCCGCTCCATTATTTCGTCAGGTCCCCACGCGGTGGCTGGTTGTGAGGAGGCTACATCCGGGAACGGCGAAACCTGAGGATTCGGAGATTCCGGAGGTACGGGCATGGGTGGTGGAGAGTGATAGGTTACGGGATATCAATGATCTTGGATTGGACGTGGATCTGCAGACGGATGTCTCCCCGTACGTTGCTCCGACAGGAAATATCACCATTGACCGCCAAGCGGAGGTTTTTATTGGAGAGAAGTTTGATTCGGAAACATGGGAAGAGTCTGAGGCTCATCGTGTTCCGGTGAGCTTGTTGACCGGCGGGAATATGCTGTTTGCGGACTATCAGCCTCATAATAGCAATGTCTTCAGCATCATTGATAATTTCTCGTACACCAAGGATGGCGAGACCCAGTATTTGTCGGAAGCTAGGGCTAGTTACTATGTTATTGGCTGGCACTCAGTCACCAAAAATGACCCTTTCCATGGCGGGGAATCAGGTGATAAACTTGAACGACTAGGAGCATGTTTAATGCAACTCAACAACCCTGAAAGCGAATTTGCCAAAGAATGGCTAGCACTCACGGATAGCACCGAAGTCCTGTGCCATGGTGCAATGTACGAAGTTGACTGGAATGACTGTAAACGCCCAGAGACCGTTCTCGCGGACCTTGCTAGCAAAAAGCTCCATAGCGATGTACCTGTTGCTGTGGGGACAACCCCCTTGGACAGTCTCCTAGCATATGTCGATGGTCAGCGGGAGCACGAACCAGACGGTGTCATGAAGAAACTCATGGACAGCATAGTAAAGATCCAAACATTGCTCATCGACAAGGACGACTCTGTCGACGCGCAGCGTGCTGCGGAGGATCTCTTGTACAACTACAACTACCAGGCGGCACCTGGTGGTACCCGTTGGTATTTCGGTGGCTCGGCGAACAAAGGGCAGCCTGTAACCCCGCCTAGTGAAGCAATGATCAGAAATCTAGATCGATTGAATGACCTCCAGTTCCATCTTGACGTGGTTCTGCGGACCCAGCAGGATACGAGGTGGGAGTTGTTTGCGCGCTGGTGGAAGTATGTTAGCTTCTCGAAGAACCAGGAGTCGGACTACAAAAATCAAGTGAAAGAAGAGGTGAAAGAAATTACCGCAAGGATTAACCAGCTAGAGCAGATTGCCAACGGGGAGAGCGGACTGGCAAGTGACATTAAATTCGTAATAGAAAATGGCAGGCTCAGAGATGATCCGCCAGGTAAGATGGAGGACGAACTTCTCTTTGTAAAGCTTGTGAAGAAGGAGGTCATGCAGAATTACTACGAGCAGCTTGATCCCACGGTCATGGTGGCGGGTATCGAAAGTGCCTGGCCGGATGATTACATGGAGTTGCTGAAGGTCAGACCACCGAAGGAAATCAGCTCGTGGGGAGACGACAAAACAGTTCATAACGGTATCGACTGGACCAAGCTGGTGAAATCAGAGAAAGATTCCAAGCCGCCGACGGCGATTTTGGAAAAGCTGCCAACAGGCCTCCAGAAAACCGCGCAAGCTCTTCTTGCCGAATTCTTCCGCTTGATGCCGAATAGCGAAGGCAAGGTCGATGATAGCAAGGGTGATAAAACGTACTTTCCGCAGTTTCACGACCAGGGCGGCTCGGATACCAAACCAACTGAACAAACTCCGTGGCGCGACCGTTGGAGCGGGAGGCAGCCATGGTTCCCGCTGATATTGGAGTGGGAGGTGCAGTATTACCATGTAACAATGGATCACTGGTCCCTCGACGAGCGTCTATCCTCAAGTACGGACAAAGTTCGCAAATTACGGTACGGCATCAAAGACAAGATTGTTCTCAAGGAAGAACACATCGAGGATGTCCGCACGTTGACAGGTCGAGTCTTGATCCTCCCACAGGCCGGGTTCTCCCTCAAGTCCAAGATTGACGATATTCTTGACAACACTCCGCCGCCCATCCTCGCTGAATATATAGATGATAAGGATCGGGCACTCCTTGAAACCGAACTGGGTCGCCTCAAATTCCTTTCCGCCCCGTTCTCCGGCCTCCATGACCATCTCGTGACAAAGTCACAGGGAGCCCATCTCAAGCCGAACATTCGTCGTGCTGGAGAAAAGCTTACTCCCCTCGGTGACGCAAAAGACGTTAGTGCGGGTTTTGGTGATGAGCAATTTCGCTTGATTGACACGGAAACTGACCTCACCCCCTACGGATCTCTGGTCCGCCCAGACCCCAAATACTCACTTTTTAAGCCAGCTACGCACGGTCAATTCCGCATCACGAAGCTCAACATCATCGATAAATTCGGGCAAGCTATTCACGCTACTGATCCTCGCTGGTCGGTGAAACCACCTCCCCCGATATATCCCTATATTTCCGAGTTCTACGCTCCGCAATTCCTGGAATTGGAGAAGGACGGGAAGAAGTATTACCGGCCCAATACAATCGACTATGACGAGAACCATGAAGGCTCCGAGTATGTCCAACTTCCACCACACATGAACCAACTTGCACGAGTGAATGCGTCCTTTATCACACGCAACGTAGGAGAGGAAATGTGGAGACCTCAACATGAATGGGAAAACCCGATTTGGGGATGGCTTGTCATCAATTATGCACAGTATGGTATCCAAGCTTTCCTTCCCGACGGACGCTTTTACCGGGAGATACAACTAGGCGGCTTCGGGGGTACCAGAACCAGTGAGAAATATCTACCTTTCGGCAGACCCGATAAACCGACGGAAACCGGCCAGCTGGACAGCCTCTTGGACAAGCTAGGGGCAACTGCAGATAACCTCCAGTCTTTTGTGGACATGATCAACGGTGCTATCGGCAAAGCGGCTCCAGCCCCAGAAGCATACGCGCAATTCCTCAATAGCATCGTGGGAAAACCCCTTGCATTAGTCAATGTTGGGTGGTCGCTTGAAATCGCTACACCGGAGTATACATCTCAAAACACAAACCAGGGCGAAGCACCCCCCGAGAGGTACATTCTTGAACATTTCGACGACATAACCCATGAGAAGCTCCCCCAGTACTCGTTCAAATTCAAGCTCGGCGACGAAGAGCGCGCATACGATGGTCTACTAGGGTATTTCGACACTCTAGAGAAGCGGAAGGACGACGGCAACGATCTCGACCTCGACAATCTCTACACATTCTTCAAGCCCAACGAGAAAGGCCCATGGACGGTTAAGATCAAGTCAGACAACTACCCCGAAATGCCCGCATACCACACCCCCGCGCTCGTCCGCAAGCCCCTCGGCGGCGGCTGGGACTCCAACACAACGAAAGAAATCAGTGATAAGCGGAATCAGATGCTGAAGTCGTTCGGGGTCGTCATGGACCCCTTCACCCCGATCCACCTTTACTCCGGCATTCTCCCGATCAAGGAGCTCCGGCTGCCGACCTGGACGTGGCAGGATGCCATGTCCAGGATGACTGCGTTCTTCCGTGTTGGCCCGCTCCTGCAGGCGAAGGATGTGGAGGCGTTCAATAAGGACTATATCCTGAGTAGTGACTACAGGCTGGGGGATAATGAGATTCCGAACGTGCAGAAGAACCATAAGGGTGTGATTGTCCCAGGAATTCAGGAGAAGGATGGGTGGAGGTGGTTACAGCCGTATATAAACCCAGTAACTGGGGAGGACGGGACTACGACTAAGGAACAGGTGTATATGCCTTTGATGGTACAGCCGGTGGTGGGGGTGGGGTTGGAGAATGGGCCGTATAAGGCGTTGGAAGGATATCTGCAGTTACAGAAGGCTATTGTGAGAAAGTAACAATGATTGGGGTAGGTTTTGAATATATGTTCTACATAGTTGAGTGCAGTTGCTAACTAACGAAGGTGATAGTTTTATGGCTTTATTTTTCTACGAATTTCATTACACAAGTGGAGGAAGGATTTGGTATTTTGGGTAGGGAGAGTAGGAATGGGTAGAACTCTTTTTCATATATATTTTTGGAATTGTGCTGGATAAGGACATGGGATGCTGGATAAGGGCGTAACTGGGAGCTTGAGATTTGGATATATTCCATTTTGATTTATTGAATTTTATTTAATTCACGAGAAATATTCCGCACAATCAGCAAACTTTGTAGAATTGGGGGGCATGAGCAGGATGTGTATTCTGTACTCCTCTAGAGCGAGGTCATTACAAGTACAGGTAGTTGATTCGTGGCGATGTATGCGGCGATGTCGGAACCGCCCGCCTTGCATACAATATGCCACATTTAATGCATACACTCCCCATGCAACCCACACCATCCCAACGCACCGTAACGCCAAAGCCCGCACCACCACTCCACCCGTGCCAACCTAACTCCGCCCTACCAATAGACCAGGATTCCCCACATCTTGTGCAACCCGACCTGATGACGCCTTATTGTCTCGTCAAACCACACCACCCCCTTGCATTTGCGAGCGGCGATCAGCCCCCGACCCCGCATTCGGTGAATTAGCCAAGCCAACCCGGCTTTCGCGAGACTGGAAGTCTAAGACAAGCAAGCAAGCAAGCAAGCGAGCAAGGTAGGTCTTCGCGTCCGGGGTCCCATGATGATCGTTGTATAACTAACCTTCCTAATGTATGTGCCATGCCAGTGATATGCGATAATTTATATGTAATAGGATGGGGTAATATATGATTCATGATTGATTGAGGTACTTTTCGAAACGAATACGAGCTGAAACCGGAAACATCCTGTATTCCGATAGGATGGGATAAAATGGGATGGGATGGGATGCATACCCGGCCCATGCCATGCTGTCTGGCTTGTGCTGTGCTGCGAGATACCTCACCGCCATGTGTAACTCCAATTCGGGCCGTTTGCATGGGCAAAAGGAAAGAGGTAATACTTCCAAAATCCGCTACAGTCCAAGTCCATGTTCAAGGCGTTAGTGCTTACCGGAATTGTGAGACAGTACAGTTGGAGTCCCAATGTCCCAAAATTATGGGATTGACAATTGTCGATTGTGATAGACTTTGCCCTACACATGCACGCCCAGATGCAATGAGGTAGAATTAGGAGATGTAGTCGCAGTGGTTGACGCATCCCCTTCCCTGTCAGACGCATGCATGGTCTACAAAGCCACAAGCCTTAATTGGACGGCGGGGTGGAAGTTCTGAGCAAACAAACCAGCGTCTCGACACCACCACCACGAGCTGGGGTAAACATTTGTGGGATTTATCTTCTTGGATTCAGTGGGGTTTGAGGTCGACGCTGCATATGGAGGGTGAGGGAGTATCAATTTCATGGTGGGCAGCGTGCAATATGGATACCCCACGATGCCCCCTCCTCCTCTTCCCAAGTGGTGATGTGGAAGGAGAATTTCCCATCCATTTTCTAAACTATCAAGTCTTCCGGTGGCAGTCTCTGGCTGGTGTTCCTAGGTGAGTGAATGGTAGTCAATTGTCCCTCACTGCCCGAGGGGGAATCACTGTTTTGCTGACGTTTCTTAGTAGTCACTACCGTGGCCAGCGCGTTTCAACTCTACTGGAGCACTGGACCCGTGGACAGAGTATCGGATCATCAAGGTTTTTATCCGTCATTAGAGTGATCCCTCTCTTCTCTACATTCACGTTTAACGTATGGCCAGGCTCGAGGCTGTTGAGAAAAATTGAACGCTGACTGGGGAGTTTAGAAGTATACACTGCTCCGGAAGCTGATGCTTGCTAGAGATATCCATTGCTCCTTCCTACTCCACCACCGAAAAAAAGCTCCATAACGGCGACGACATATCTAAACTTTTGCTCGCAGATTCTCGAGCCTGCATCTCTACGCCTATCCCACATTTAGAACGTCAAACAATCAACTGTCGAAGGTCCGGTGAACCTCAATTCCAGTCGACACGCCATGCCTATCCTCAATCGCCGTGTCCCAAAATCACCCCGCCATCTCGCCCTCCGCCACGCCAAAAAACGCTTCGGCACCCCCGACGAGCATGCTCGTGGATTCGGTGGAGTAGTCGGAAAACCCGAGGCCCTCGCCCCCGGCGAAGAGCGGCTCTATTCATACTACAAGCCGTCACTCGTAGCAGGAACATACGATGTCACCACCGAGCAATACATCTCCAACGGCACCCACAAAGCGCTCAAACTCACCGCGGCACAATCTTTCACAGTTGTCGCCCCCCAATTTGCGTTGCCAGCGGGGGCGATTCACAGCCAGTACCCGCCAGAGGGCCATGCCGACGTGGTCGAGACGCTGCCACATGTGGTCCTTACGGACCCGCATCTACCGTGGGAGCGCATCGCGACGGACAAGAAGCAGCCGGACGAGGAGTTCAACACGATCCCGTGGTTGGCATTGATGGTGTTTACCCCCGAGGAACTGCAGCTCCCTGAGAACCATCCCCTGCTGCGCAATCAGACTGAGACGAAGACCGTGACCCTGTCGCTGGCGAGGCTGTTGCAGCAGTCCGTCTCCAGGGTGATTCCCAGAAGTTTTTTGGAGAGTAACCCAGACACAGAGGCGGATTTCATATTCATCGAACCGGGCATATTCAATGAGTTGACGACGGAATACGACCCGGAGATCCTGAAGGAGGGGGCCCAAGATAAATGCAGCGTGTCGAGGTACAAGTGGCTAGCGCATGTCCGGAATATCAATACACTGGGGATGGCCGACAGCGGGGAGTTTGAGGATGAGGAGGGTGTTTTTGGCGTGGTTGTAGCCCATAGAGCCGGGCCGATGGACAACGTGGTCTCGAAGCCGCTCATTGCTCACCTTGTGAGCATCGAATACGTCGCGGGCACGCCGTGGCCGCTTGCTTTGGACAAGCGGGTTGCGTTGACCAGTTTGTACAGCTGGACGTACATGTCGCTTCCGGCGGACTCATTCAGCGTAGGGCAGGCGATGGTGCATTTGGGGGATACGATGGCCATGTTACGGCCGCCCCAGCCCACGATCGACCGGCTACTGGCAGATAATCAGACGAAATGGATTGGGCAGCGGCTGAATGATGGGTACACACTGGCGAAATATCGAACGTCGACGGGGGAAATCAGTGCGGCACTGTACCGAGGCCCATTTGCGCCGACGACGATCGAACATAAACTGAAAACAATGAGTTTCTTCGGAACGGAGCTGCAGGTGATGGATAAGCAAACGGGACTCATGGACCTGACTTACTGCATTGCGTGGCATGTGGGCAGAACTCAAGCGCTGGGCGATCAGGCGTTCACGGCTGCCTTAGGTCGTCTCCGAACAGCAATCCATCGGGAAGGGCTGAAGCTCGCCCAGAAAGAGGCCCTCAAGGCCGAGAATCATCCCGTCATCGACCTAAAAGACGCATTGGGATCTCTATCCCGCGGGATCCGCACTCTAAACGAGATCTCCAGTGGCACCAGCACCCGCAACGTCCCCGGCCATGCGGTCCGATGGGTGAGGGACGCAGCGGAACCCCTCGACGTCTCGTTTGCGTCGCCAGCAGTTTCGACACGGTTCAAGGCGGCGGCGAACACAGTCATGGCCGAACTGTCCTCCTCCAAGGACGGCAATGTCTACAACGAGATCAACGCGCATAATTTCCCGGATTGGCCGATTGTCATGTCGTGGGTCCTCGACAGAATGTACCTCGGGAATCTGCCCTCCCAATACATCGTTCCCGACCCCACGCATCTTCCGCGGGAGTCGCTCCGGTTCTTTCATATCGACCCGAACTGGGTGGAGGCCCTCATCGACGGGGGCCTCGCCGTGGCCAACCAAGTTGAGAAGGACGACGACAAAATCAGGGCTTGTATCAAGGACGCCATCACCAAGTACCTCCAAACCCCCATGGGAGAGGGCCGGGGCGCATATCTTCCACAGGTCCCTACACACGGGTTTCTCATGCGCTCCGAACTAGTCACGAAATATCCCGATCTGATCTTAGAGGCCCCATTCACAGACACCCCCGAGGAAGAAATAGAGCTGAAACCGGCGAGCATCCTCCGCCAGGAAAACCTCGACAGCACCGTCCTGCTCGCACTCTTCGACCGCGTACCCGGCAGTCCTGACTTCAAGACGCTCATCTTCCGACAGCCGCCGCACCAGCAGTCCTTCGCCGCCGCGTTCCAGCTGACGCCAAGTCAAATGTACCTCCAGTTCAGACGAGTCTACACAGGGCCCACCACCGATCCCCCTGCCGAGAAGAAACAGAATATAAAATCCGACCCGTACCCCATGAACAACCCGTTAGTAAAGCCCGGCGATAACCCGCCCTTTATCTGGGGGCCAGATAATTCCATCCGCACGCTGAAATTCCCAGACTTTGCAAACCTCACATACGACACGCTTGCGACAAAGTTCAAGAAGGGCTTCGATAAGGAGGTGCAGCAAAAGCCGACCTCGGCACTCATGGGCATCCAGCTCAACAACCCGATGCTGTACCTGGAAATTCGCGACAAGAAACGCCCGCCACTGGAGGCCTCATCGATGCGTTCACTGCTCATGCTGGACCCCGCCACCACACCCGTCGACACCGCAACCTCCGCCCCGCGAATCCTGCACGCAGGGAAAATGTTCGACCTAACCTCCTCCCTCCCCTCCCTCTCTCTCCCCCGCAGCACCGGCGAACCTGCGCCCGCGAGGGCCTATTCTTCACCCCCGCCGGCTACCCCAAGATCAGCTACTCATGCTACGGCTTCGGCACGTATGCGCGCACGTCCACCACCGTGCCCATGTGGCCCAACCCGCCCGCTTTGCGGCAGGACCTGATATTCAGCATCCAGATCGACCGCAACAGCATCTCCGACTTCAACCTGTACGAGCTGCAGATCGAGATCCGGCTGGGCCCGATGGGTGGCCAACGCAAGACGCTGGCGCTGAATTACGACGGTCCGGGAGCGCGCATGCTGTCGAATTTGAGGTTTAATGTCATCCCTGTTACGTCGAAGGATGGCAATCTCCTCATCAGGCTGCTGCCGAGAAGTACGCGCGAGGCGGGGGTGCCGTTGACGATGGTGACGGAGCTGAGTTTTGTGTTGAATGGGGTTGTGGTGAATAGGTATCCGGACAAGGACTTGGATAAGGGACGCTATAAGGTGTATACGGTCGTCACGGAAATGTATGGGAGTAGGGGGTATCAGGTTATTTCGGATGAGACGAGTGATAATCCGTTTGTTATTGTGATGAGGAAGCCGGAGGGGTCGGAGTATGATATTGATGCCATGGATGCTGGGACGGGGTATTAGATGTTGGGGATATCGTTGGGCGGGGTTGGTAATGTGAAGTCGGGATTGGGATTGGGATTGGAATCTGGATTTGGAATTTCTTGTTTATGTACGAAGTGTGTCTGTTGCGTTGGATTTATGCGTTATATTTTTTATATTTTATTCCTTCATTGCGGCGGTAGGTTTGGGATTTGGAATATCTGGGAAAAACTCATGTGGAGCTGTCGATTGCATTTCTTATACTAATTGAGATGAGGAAGTTTGTGAGGTGAATATACGAAGGTTAACGGAACTATCCCCCCTTGCTAGTGCCGACGCCAACTGATAGTACCACCACCCCCAAATGGTGATTCTGTAATCGGTCTATACTACATCCACCCCGTCCGCCCCCCTCCGCCCCCCGGAATCCTTCGCGTTGTACCCAAGCTCCACAGAAGTATAGCGTGGTTTCAATACTGATTTCATTATCATAAAAACCCCGGCTATCACTCCTCCAAAGCATGAACATCCCCCCCCGCTCCCTCCCTCCCTCTTCCCCCACTCAACTTGACTTATTCCACAGATACCTCGTCCACAAATACCTCAATCCCATAGTACACTCTCCCTTACAAACATATCGTCCTCACTAATGCTAATGCCAAAACCACAATCAATATTCCTCTTCAAACTAAAACACGAAAGAACGGGAAACAAATTTTGGCAAAGCATAAATAGGTACCTAGGTAATTCCACATTCGGAACCGCTTCGGCGCGCCAGACAGCCGCTTCAGCAGGAGACGCATCTTTTTTTTGCTCCGTGATTATGGATTACATATGTTCTGGGCCGCTCGCGGGCAATTCATTTAATTACTGCATGTAGTATATAAGGTACTTGAATTAACAAAAATATACCTAACTAGAGCTATATTAAATACCTACAACTAAGCTATTAGTTGGTCTTCCGGGTCGATTGAGAATTCTCCAGATCAATTGGGCTCCTTATCCAGGAGTCCAATTTATGTCCGTTCAGCTAGAGCCGGCCGAGAGGTTACCGCAGTCATGATCTGCTAACCCTCTGGTATGATAAAAGAATGTGTATTTCAACTCACTTATAGAGAGCATCGGCAGCAACGATGGGTATAGGAATTTTTGTAAATACACAAGACAGAAACCCGAGTTGTTGTGGATGCTTGCCGAGAAGCATTAGCTAAAGTGATTATGAAATGTTCGAGTATCTACAATCTCATTTGTAGAACCCCATAAGATTAGTTGCTAGCTCGAAATTCTTTAGTTGGATAGGGGTAGCATTCAGGTTGCAATAACTTTTGCATATAAACCAATAATTGTCGGTTTTAACTTAGTCCTCGATGCCGTTAAGCAGTATCCGCCTATTTCCTAAGGTTAAAACTAGCTTTAATTTGATCTAAAACCGAGGGATTAAAAGTGGCAATATACTCAGTATTCTCTTCATTCTAGTGAGTATTTTGATCTTCATCACTAGAGGTATTTTTTTTTATTTTTATTATAACCCCCTTCTTGTTCAAGTTCTATAATTTTCCATTCCTTAAATAGAGGGTGTATGTAAATGGATAAGGTCAACCAAAGACAATCTTAGAGGGTTTGAAAAGCATTTTGTTCGATTATAATCCACGATATAATCAATGACGTACTTGTAGTCATGATTATATTAGTGGATTAAATAGAATCATAAATATAATAAAAAAAATTGGGGAGGAGAGGGGGTACGTAAAGTGACTTCTTGTCACTTTACACCAGCCCGGAAGCACATGCCTCCCGCGGGCGGCATACCCTCTATGCCGGTCGCGGGCAATTAATATAATTCCTCAATTTGGTAAAAGTGAATTGAACAAAACATTCTGCTACACTCAAAAAAACACCCTGTGAAGTCATTTTTGACCACCCCTTCCATGTCATAGGGAGACGGCAGACATTGAACAAGGGGAGAATTCCGGAAAAATTACCTCAAGCCCTTCAAATGATGAGGTACATGCTTGTGTAGTTAACAACTCATCACCTTTTCTCTGATGATGAATGGAATGGAGAGGAGGATACTGAGTCAATTGCTACCGTATAAATCTGCAATATTTCCTATGCAATAGGTATTTGAAAATTAGTTTCTTATCTACGGGTTCTTATCTATGGGGTTTTTAATATATGGTTCAGGCTATATAGACATTCTTGTACTGAATATCGATGTGCTATGTTGAATTCAGTGAAGTTCGGAATAATCATCAGTATAATATTTTTTGTCTACATCTTGTTGCACGATTTATCCTATAAGTAAGAAAAATCCCAGCTATTTCTTACTTATAGGATCCAGGTAAGGTGCAAAAAAGTACTTTCTTAATCCCAGGTACTTATTTATACGCAGATTGCTAAGTATAACTACTGGTGTTTTCGTTTCATGTGTTTGCAAAAACTTCTACTCTAATTGTTATTGCCGATACTTTAAGAATAATCTGAA
Organism: Terfezia boudieri ATCC MYA-4762; assembly: GCA_003788615.2. Lineage (NCBI taxonomy): Eukaryota > Fungi > Ascomycota > Pezizomycetes > Pezizales > Pezizaceae > Terfezia > Terfezia boudieri. The sequence goes on along the minus strand of ML121612.1, from coordinate 40,767 downwards.
ATTCTCAATTTATTGACATACAAAAGTGTTAACAGATCATGACTGTATTAAGCTCTCAGCTCTAGCTGAACCAAATTGGAATGTTAGATGGAGGTCTAATCGACTGGGAATTACATGAATCTATTGCAGTCACTGGGATAGCTCCTGCTAGGTATCCGTTATCAATTCTTTTTTTGGGGGGTAAGTAAACAAGTAAACATTTATCCATACAAGTGCATTATACACCAAATTGAGTAATTATTTAAATTGCCCGTGAGCGGCACAGTGGCCCGCGGGCGGCCCAGAACATATTCGATCCACTAGACTTTCCATTTAGTGAGACGAGATTGTTCAACTCTATCAAGCCTTTGGACTTGAGGTGTGCGAGGTTTTCCATGTTTTATTTTAATACTCCTAGCTCATAATAAATGCTCAACTTCTCCGTTAAATTCTCCACCATTATCAGATCGTAAAACATTATCTTCTAATGGAACAACCTCGTACCATATTGTCTTTAATATGACTGATCTATTTATATTGTCCATCAGGCTCATGGAGATATTAACGTAGAACTAGCTTGTGCGGTCTTAGAATCAGCTCCCACTGTCTTAGAACCACAAGCTTGCACTATCCCGCAACGTCGGATTTGAGCCTCTCCAGCTGTTGGCACAATCTAAATAGCCGTATGTGGTAAACGTAAACCTGGGATTGATGGGTTATTATATTGACGATTATGTCAGTCATGGTGAGCAAATTCTGTCAGTCAGGGTAGGTAGTAATGATAGGTTTATTACAGAGCAAATTCTGGTGAATAAAATATATTATAGAGTGTGTTAGTGATCTTCTAATTAAAGGGAAAAAGAGCTATGTAGAGGTTATAGTAATTCCTAACGTAAGGCCGTGACAGGAAGTATGCTATACGATAGGACGCATACGACAGGAAGCATTCGACAGGAAGCATATGACAGGAAGCACGTAGCAGAAAACATCCGACAGAAAGATGCGACACTAGAGGTCCGGACATAATGTACTTAGCGACAAAGAGTACGGGCCAGGTGCCGGTACCCATTAATACCTATATGGCACCTTTGAACTCACGTTCATACCTATTAACATTGGCTCCAGCGACATATTCACAATACCTACATACTTACGCACATGTCGGACTCCTCATAACTAAGTTCTATTTGTCTCTTTATTTGATGTTTAATCACTTGTGCTTTATCCCCTTCATGTTGTTTAGTTACTTGCGCTCTATTCCTTTAAAGAACTTTGCTATAAAGTAACTCTAATATTGGATATACTTCTATTTGGTATTACTATGATATTAGAGTGTCGCTGTGGTATTGTAGAACCGTTGTGGTATTGTAGAAATTATACCTCTGTCGCCGTGGCGTTGAAAACCTTTGACCAAAATTTTAATTCCGTAACGACCCAGAACATATATATTCTTGGAATCCATTGCATATGACTGTCGGATTGCAATCAATTCCAGTCCGTAGGCAGCTGAATACCAGATCCTCTGAAAGTGTATCCTTGTATTTGTGTAGCCCTACCCTCTAGGTGAGAAAAATTGAAGTCGAAAGAAATAATCCTGTGGCCGAATGAAGAACGAATTAAGTATCCATAATAATCCCCTGGAACAAAAAGAAAAAACCAAAAAGACCCCTTCCCTTAGCCTCCCTACCGTTCGTTCCTCCAACCCAATATCTGACCAATCCAGCCCTACCCAAGCCCAAACCCTATCCCACCGGATACCCCGAGCACTATACGGAATGGAAAAAGAGTAAGGATAATGAAAAAAGGTATTAAAAGTGGTAGTAGTGACTAGAAAAAGCCGGGATTAAGGAATGTAAAAGAAGCAGTATTAGGGAAATGTATAGAAGGAAAGAATAACAATAAACCCTCCCTCTAGTTGCATATGTAATATCATATCGTTTCATATCATGCCATAGCATGTCATGATGTAAAAGGATAATCGAATCGTAAGCGTAGCGTTGTTAAGGAGGTCAGTCGGAGGAGGAGGAGGGGGCGCGCGTAGAAGCGTTAGAAGCGTAGAAGTGTAGGCGTATAACCGTAGAAGAATAGAAGTGTAAAGACATCGCATCATCCAAAAGCCAAAAAAAAAAAACGAATTAACTGAAGAAGAAAACCTCCCAGTATTATACTATACCCCTTGTGTCGTATTTCCCATTTCCCTTTCCCCTTTCCCTTTCCCACTCAAGCGTCGCCACGGAAGCATCCAAACCATCTCTTCCCCCTCCATCCTTTCTCTCCTTCCAGCCCGTCTTCTTCCCCGCTTCCATCCCCACTTCCACTTCCACACTCGCCACTTGGGCTTTTTCCCATCCACACCCACCCCGTGTCCGCTAATACTACTCAAGCTATCATCACTGACTCCCCATTTCCCTGGACTGCCGATTCCCAAGTTCTCTTCTCTAATCCCCTCGACCTCAGTGGCATTCCTCATACTCCTAGCCAGATACATGAACGTATCATTCGTCCATGTAGTATTGCCGGTGATGGTGGAAAAGGCGGTCTGGTTGCGTTTGCTGCCGAAAGTCCGAGTTTTGTCTAGAGTAGATACTGGTACCCCTAAGGGATGAATTTCCATTGCCAACTCGAACAGAGGGGGGTAATTGAAAGGAGGTGGTGCGGGTAGGCTCGGCGCAGAGGCCCTTCAGGGAAGGGGGTGATTGACCTCCCTACCAGACCCTCTGGAGCCTACGGTGTTCCAGCCCTGCCAACAACCCCGTCCGGCACGAATGGCTGCATGAACGGCTGTGCGGATTCAATCCCATCGACAAGCAACTCCTTGATCGCCGGCAATAGTGAAAGCAACAACATATCAAGTAAGTTTGCCTTCGATATGTACAAGCATAACTGACAAGTCTTACAGGATTATTGCAATGCCTACGATATTGACACTACTATGCCTCCATAGGACTGAGCAATTTCAGTTGATATAGGTGAGAGCATTGCTAGATCTCTGATATGTGCAAGTATAGCTGACAGGATTATTGATATACCTGCAATCTCAATACTACTATACTTCTGTACAATCAAGCAGGTTCAATTGGAGCATTACTAGGCCTCCAATATATGCAAGCATAACTAACTAATTTTACAGGATTATTCAGGTGATTCATAGGAGAATTTTCATACCTGTAGTACGAGCACAGTAACACCTGTGAAGGGGCAGGCGCTATGGGCTGGGGTTAGCTAGCAATATGGAGAGGTGGATGGTAGTTTAGTTCATGATAGTACTATTTCCGATAGCTTTAATTTTTTTGTATACATAAATATTTGGAAATACGGTAGACATATGCTATTCTTGTTTGCTGCTGCACCCTCAACCTCATTGCACGTATCAGGCCTCTACTGTAAGGAAGGTGAAGATGTATCCCTTCTATAACGTCGTAAGGCATAGAAGGCGTCAAGATATTGAACGTCTGGCATTAACCTAAAGAGGTCAGGCATAATTATAGCCCTCTAGGAGGCAGGTTGCCAGTAAGGGGTAGTAGGAGGCAGACAGCCTATAAGGTTTATAGAGAGATAGACAGCAAAGAAGAAACAGTGATGGATAGGATGCTATGGGAGGCAAGGTATATACAGGGCGCTTTGGGAGGCAAGCGGTTGGAAAGGTTATGTACAGGGAATCTTGGGAGGCAGATAGGAGATGGAGACACTAGTGAAAGGTCATGGGAAGAAGAAAAATAGGAGTGTTTCTAGAAGATACTATAGTGGCATCAGAATTCTTCGTGATATAGGGTAAACATGAGTATGGTGGATTTGAAAAAATAATATAGTCATATAGCTAGGTAGTTATATCAAGCTAGAGACAAAGTAAATACTATGTATATTTTAGGCTATATATCAAGTTAGGAAATGCAGGAATATAGAGGCTGATTAAAAAAGAGGAAATAACTATACAATATATAGTTTTTGATTCTGGGGGCCTAACTAAAAAAACTCTAGATCTGTTATACTTTAGAGTATCTCGAGCCCTTTAAAGTTAGTGTAGGGGCTATAAACTAAGCTGGCAGCTGTATAGAGTATTGGTATGGTATACTAAAAGAAGACTAGCTCAATTTCCAAAATAGTAGTCTATGAGACTAGAAAACATAGAAGCCAAATCGGGACTGCCTAATATAACTTCCTAAAAAGGTAATCAAATAATACTAGACAAAATAACTGCAGAATGCCTGTTTAGTACTTGTTATGACTGAGTTTATATAGGCTGGGCTGGCGTGACCCGATTTAGTGTTGTGACAGTGTTGTAACGCAATTGCATAGGGAGTAGAAGAATTGTACTATATAGTCATGCACATCCTGTATCTAGCATTTGGCTCTTCGAGCAATATTCTAAGTCTCAAACCATACCTTTACGTATACCCAGTTAGGCCCAAGTGTATAACCATAACCTCGCTTGACCTCCATATACCAATATTCTAACAGTATTGCCATGATTATAAGCTTACTCCTAATAGTACTGTAGAGAGACTTTATCATCTAGTCACCTACTGTAGTACAGGCCTAGTAATCTGAAGCTTAGATATAGTATAGCGAATGGGATACTTCATTTTCTTCAGTCTATGGTCACAGGTGTTTATATACAAGAGTTAAAGTAGTGTAATCTGACTGTCAAAAGTACTACTGAAGCTAGTATTATAGTATGTAGTTATTTAGAGAATACTATAATTTGATACATACATTGATAAGAGGGTATTCAGGGTAAATTAAGACATATGGATTGGCTACCTTCACTTAACCAATTTAACCCAATACTATTATTACTCCCCATCATTTACAACCTTCATATACAGCATACACGCATGAAAGCAGCCGTCTTTCTTTCTTTCTTTCTTCCATTTTATTTTATTTTAATTTATCTTCAAACAAATGCCAGACGGCTGCTGCACTCGATTAGAACGACTACTATAATATACGGAATATGAATCTCACCGCAAATTTAGTTCCGTAGTGTAGATGAAATAAGCAAAGAAAAAAAAAAAAAAAAAAAAGACTAGAAAAGAGGTGAGATGATATCGACCTAATAAATCACTAGACTATATATCCAGAAACATATACATACATAAATAAGTATATCTGGTGTTCTACAAGTATTATACACAGCCCTATTGGTGAAACAAACAATTTTGAGCCGCTTGGCAAGCCTTGCCACACTACCTCGATACCTTCAATTTTCATGAATAACACAACAACCAGATGTCGCTAAGTTCTGAAATGGAATATGAGATAAGGACAAGTAGTAAAGAAGTAAAATCCAAGATGTCAGGAAAATTAAAGGAAAATTGCAAATGAGGTGAAAGTTAAGTTGAGGTGTGTGTGGCTAGTAGCGAGTGTACCAGCCCTAAGCCGCTGCAGGCATGCTCCTCCACAACGACTCAAATACAGACTAGTTAACCAAGCCTAGCACGTACTGCATCTGGCCCTCCAGGGGTATTGGAGATGTCAGGGTACTTTTTATGCCGGTACCTTCTCAGGTAAACCCAAACATGCTCTATAGGGTTGAGGTCTGGACTTTAGGGAGGGTGTTTCTCAACAATAATGCTATGTCGCTTGAGGAAAAGAGTGATAATCTTTGCATTATGCACTAGAGCATTGTCTTGCTGGAATTTGGCATTGCCAATGGTGCGGTGTATTGGTCAATGACTGGGAGGAGGAGCATCTTGAGGAGGCGGCGATAGACAAGTGAGTTAACAGAACGAACAACCAGGGGAACAAAGAGTTTTCCCCCAGAAACAGCCCCAGACCATCAGAGATGTTCCTTGTTCCTTCTTAACTGCATGAATACAGTCTTTATCCCACTTTTCTTCTGGTGTTCGTAATACCCAAATTTGCCGTGCTTGAGCCGACTTCTCAATTGAGCATTCATCACTCCAAATCGTACTCTGAAAATCTTCTGCAGTCCAATCCTTTCTCTCTAGTGCCCAGGCAAGGCTTGCCATAGCTCTTGCATCTGTTAAAACTTGCGTCTCTTGAATCAGCAAAACAAAAGAAATTGTGGTCATGGTGAGACTCGAACTCACAACCTTCACGTTTTTAGCATGATGCTCTACCGATTGAGCCACATAACCTTGTACCTGTACCTGTACCTGTACATATAAGTTGTGTTGTTCCTTTTAATCTTCTTTTATATTTATCACAGGTGGACAAAATCGCACAATGCAAAGGAGTTTTCATCATGGAATGAATAGGAGTGTCGATGTGACAAGGACTACTACATGCAGGTAAAAACTTGCGTCTCTTGAATCAGCAAAACAAAAGAAATTGTGGTCATGGTGAGACTCGAACTCACAACCTTCACGTTTTTAGCATGATGCTCTACCGATTGAGCCACACGATCTCATACTTGTACATATAAGTTTTCTTGTTTCTTTTTATTCTTTTTTTATATATATCACAGGTGGACAAAATCGCACAATACAAGGGAGTTTGAATAGGAGTGTCGATGTGACAAGGACTACATCTCCTGGACATTGTTGTGCCAACCAGACTAGGTAAGTACTTTAGGGCGTTTCTTAGCTAGCCACTTTCGTAGGCCATCTCTCGGAGGTAACGGTCTAGTGTATCTAGCGAAACATGGGGGCAACAATCCCGAATTTGCTCCCTAGTCCATGATTTATTCTTCTTTACACATCGAAGTATAGCCCTCCGGTCCCATTTTGCTGAGCTTCTTGGGTCTGCCGGACCTAGGAGCATTCTCAATATACCCCCGCACAGCTGTCCGATTTAGGAAATTCTTGATAGTTGACCAAGGACGTTCAGAGATCTTCGAAATTGCTGCTATTGTATATTGAAGATGAAAAAGAACGAGGATAATACCTCGTTCTCCTATGGTCATCTGATGTCGCACGGCGGGAGGCGTCGTTGATGCAGTACATATGCTGCTTAACGTTGGTTGCCGGGTCCCCAAATTTACATTTTTTCCCCGCGCCAAGTGATGTTTCACCAAGACTTTTGCCCACGGACTGGATCTATATAGAGATCAACATTTTATCCATCTATCATACCCTAGCAGTCCTCACAGCTATTAGAGAGTATGTCCCCAGGGGTAGCCTGAAATTCCCCCATTGTCTGTCTGTACAACAGAAGGTATACTCTACTTCTTCTATGCGAACCAACCAACCCAGCAACTTTCCGTTCATGACAAAAAACACATTGCACGCTCATATATTACAAATTCTCTATACGACATCAAAAAAAAAAAAAAAAAAACAAGCGTGATATCTAACCCCTTTCTCCTTCTCCTTCTTCTCCGCCTCCCGCCTCCCTCCTTGGTATCTCACATCACATCACCTCACCCACACAGCACTCAACTACTTCTACTGAAGAAGCAAAAAAATAACAAAAACGAAAGAAAAACAAAACAAAACAAAACAAAACAAAAACAAAGCGTAACACTCGACTTTATGCACCGATTCCACCCACCAAACCTTCCACCATATATATAAATTCACATTCATTTCCCAGCCCACGAGCACACAAGCTCTCTCGCTCAAAAAAAGGTAAATAAATGACCATCTGCAAACGCCCCAGAGCAGAATTCTCATCCACAACATCGAATATTCACATAGGCCATACCTGTCCCTGTCGTAGGTATTGCTCTTTGGTTCGACCCCCCTACATCAATATTCGCTGGTCCACATTCTTCCTCATGAACCTCACTTATGCCACCGCAACTCTCGGCCGTGGAACCTCCTCCTTTGCATCCCTCCATCTCTCAGCTTTCGCAATCCAAAAGGAATATTCACAATCCCAACACCATCGCACATCCTCCCCCCATTTAATGCAACACACCCCACCTCTCCACATCCCTGACCTCCACATCCAACCTATCCAACAACAACATGCCCTTCGCAACCTCCATGCCCCTCTTCCTCTCCCTCTCAATCCTCTGCCACGTCCACCCGGCCCCTTCCTCTCCTGCATTCGCTTGCAAACTCTTCTCTAGCACCTTATCAAGTACATCATCATATCTAGCACTCGCAACCAAGAGCGTCGACCCGCTAATATGGACCAAATCCGGCGTACTACTACTCACCTGGCCCCCATGCGCCCCTGCACAAAGCGGATACGGCGATGACGTCCCACTGACGCCCTCACTTGGTGTAAATACCGAATTACCATAATCCGGGGCCGGGATGCCCTCTGGTCTCTGTGGGAGAAGCCCCGATTCTGTCAGCACCTGCTCCGGGGGTACAGTTTTCCTGCCCTCTTTGCACACATATTTACTCAGGCAGCTGGCGTAAATCCGCTTTGCCATATCGTGGTCTTTGCCGTTGGAGCCACACTTTACAAAGTGGCTAACTACCCAGATCCACTTTCCGTCCCAGCTCAGCACGCGGCTGCGCATTTCGTATTTTTCAAATGGTTTGATTTCCCGGCGAAAGAGCGCAATGACACCGGCGAGGGCAACGTACATGGGGCGCTCGCCGCGCTTGCGACGGAGTTGCAGGGAGCGTTTGATGAGGTGCGCGACGAGGTGCGTGCGGTTGATGTCCAGGTCGGAGAAGTACGTGCTGTTGGACTTGTGCATGTTGACGTCGCATTCGTAGAGGGAGGGTCGGGAGAGGGTAGAGATGGGGGCGAAGAGATGCGCGGGGGTGGGGTGGGAGGAGCGGTTGCGGAGAAGATGGTGGTAGAGGGCGAGGTAGAAGCGGCCCTGCATTGTTATATTGTCAGCCATTTTCGGGGAGGCAGGGTATATGTGCAGAGCCAGAGCTCCGGGGTAGAAGAAGGAGGAGGAGGAGGAGGAGGAGGAGGAGGGGGGTTTGAACGTACATGCCACATCAAGGGCAAACTCTTGATATTCACCAAGAGAAACAACAACCCAAGCAGCCTCAGCAGCCCACGCATACTCGGCGAGAAGACTGTAAATAGCCGCGACAAGATCCCCCTCGGGGACAGGAGCGAGATGAGGCCCCCTGCCACCGCCGCAGGCTTTCTCAGCGTACCGAGTCCAGCCATTCCGTTTCTTATTTCAACTCTCCGACACTTATCTTTTACCACACGAGCTCCTTTTTTTTTTATTTCCTTTCCAGAACCAAGTCCCGCCCAACCTAACGTTCGGTAGGTGTGAATCCAGCAGCCCGGTAGCGATTGATGGTTTTCCTTCGGCTCGTTTCCGCAGGACTTGCAGCGAAGCGAAGCGGGTATGGATGATATATATACGGCTGTATAGTGCCAATCCCTAATTACCTACCCTTGTCTGAAGCCGATCGAGACCCCAGGTAGATAATTCTGCTTTTATCGCAAGGCAGCCGAGTGTCGTAGAGAATAAAAATCTCCGGTAGGCACCGTTAAGGAGTCGATTGAGAAGCCTCCGTGCAGTCTAGGCCTGGTAGATATCGATGCGATGTCCCCTCGGCCGGCCCAGGGACCGGAATAAGCAAATCCGGGAGCGTCTCAACACTCCACGTAGCAGCGCAGCCAGGGGGTGGAAGGGGTATGTGTGTATGTACCCTGGTACCTATGGCTGAGCCCACCACGCAATTTGTTTGCTGCTGCTTGCGAAATCTGCTGCGTTGTCTTTTGTTTGTTTGCTTTCCCATGTCGCTGCTGCTGCGGGCCTAGCAGGGAGCAAGCGACTTGCCGAGGTTCAATCCTGCGTATCCCGAGATGCGATGCCAAGTAGCATAGGTAAAGTCTGAGGGAGCGAGTTGGTATTTTTAAATGTGCCGACTTCTGTGGGTTGGGTGTTTGTGGGGGATGAAGAGATGGTGAATGAGGGCCCAGGCATATAGCAGGTAGCAGCGGACAACAGAACTCATGAACAAACTTCGTAACCAGACTGGCAAACTTCCTATCAGGTGACTTTCTTGACAAAAGTCACCTGACAGCCTTTCAATTTTAGTGCATCACGTTCCAGTTATCAAGACTACTGCACTCGAAAAGCCGTACCTAAAGTTGTCTCTCTTCTTCCGTCTTCCAAAAAAGTTGGCGTAAAGAAAGAACATTAGATACTTTTCGCTTGTCCTGCATAAGGACAAGTCCATAAGAATTGACTCTTGATGATAATTCTGCTTCAGTCGTTACCCTCCTGATATTTTTTTTATTTTTTTTTTCAAATTACTCCTATTGGTCCCAGAATGAGGAGCCACCCCGGAAACCTCGGGTGGCTTCAGTGCGCACCCCTATCTAGTCTCGTGCCCCCTAGTCTGGTTGGCACGTGCCCCCCTCCACTACGAAGGCCCATTTGGGACTAGTCTTACCCCCCTGAGGAATGTGCATCAAGCATCAAGCACCAGACTGGACACCGAATGATATCGGAGGGAGGTACTCACTGAATGATAATTGCAATACTTAGGATTTCACGAGTACTAGCACTGTATATTTCACATTAGAATGTTATTTTATTACACAGTGTGAACCCAAATATAGCTCTAGAGATTCCCAAACCACACCTAGTATAGTAGTACAAGTTTTAGTATCCCTTTTCCCAAGCTCAAGCCCACAACACTCCTACCTTTAAGAAAATCAAAGAGCTTCCCTATATATACATAAGTATGTATGTACAGCGTCATACTCTAACAAGAAAGAACCACTAAGGCTCTGGTGTACTCAAAACACCAATCACCACAGAGTATCAGTTTCCTGCACGTACAAGTCCTCTCCCAATTCCAACTCATACTTGTCATAATCATCATCATAATCAACTGTATTTGCATTTGCATGATCGCCCTCATCATGAAAATAGGTTCCATACATCTCATCAACTGCACACATCTGCCCACTCCCATATTCCTCGGCGTCCCCATGTATATCAAACAAGCCAAATCTTTTATGCTTCTCGAATTGAGATTCCTCCCTAGACCCTGAGTGCATCGTAGCCTCCACGGTTCTCGGTCGGCCTCTACCTATCTCGTCATCTGATTCTGGGATGCTGAAGTGAGGTTTAAAGCTGTGAACCTCTGGATGGGTAGGAGGATGAGGAAGAGAGAAAGCCTGCAGCAGCTGAGTTGCCATCATAGCTTCCTGCTGGTATTCGCAAAGCTCCTGTAATCTTTTTTGTAGTTCCGCAATATATTGTTCCCTAGACATCATATTCCGCTCCTTCTTCTCTCGTTCTCTTTTATCCTCTCTACCCCTCGACTTCCCCATCTCCAACTTTAATTTCAATCTCACCTCCCTATACTCAACTGCAAATGCCCTATCCCCCAACAATCTCTCCTTCCTGCTCCCCTCATCCACCACCTCTCTCGTCTGGCCTCCTCCCACCCCGATGCTCGCCCCCTCCCCATCTTTTCCAACCGCAACCTTGCCAAGTCCCTGAACTCCGACTCCACCCCCTAAATCTACCCGCACCCCCCCGCTCAATGCCTTCCCCCTAGAGACCTCTTTCTGCATTTCTGCATCGCGTGCCACCTTCAAGCCAATCACGAGAAACATCTTCCCACCGTTGCGCCGCACAGCAGTCATAACCTCCTTCTTGTACTGGCCATGAAGCAGGGCTGCCCAAACAAGATTATGCTGGGTCAAACTCAAGGTACGAATTAGAGCAGAGTCAAGGCGGTAAGTGGTTGTTGAGCTCTTCGAGGAAGAAATAGATATGCCTAGCATAGCCGTGAGGAACGAGTTGGTTTTTGTAGAATATTGACTCCTGTGGGTAACCGTTGCTGTGGTGGATGAGGAAATGGTCAATGGGAGGTTAGAGAAGATAAGGGTGGTTTTATATTTTTCTAGCTCTCGTACAAACTTGGCTTCACCCTCGGTGATTCCATCATCATCATCATCGACAAGTGTTCTGTCGGAGGATGCTACCGAAGATCTAGAGGAGGAATTGGATGTGATACTCGCCGCCGAAGCCGAGGTTGATTGCCTTGTCAGAACATCACCATTTGACGCAAGCATGGTGAAGGTTTCATCCAGATTGGGGACCTTTGTACCCGGAATCACCTGTGAAGGAGTGTATTCTTGCAGGGGGCATTTTACATTTGCAACGAGTCGTCCCAATATACGATAGGCGTCAACCAAGGGGATGGCTTCATCGAGAATCACATAGGAAGGTTTTAGTCCTGTGGTGGGGATACTTGTTTGGGTTTTATCCTTGTCTCCATTGCCATTGCTTTGAGAAGCGGATTGAGGTATAGCAATGGAAGTACTACCAGCTGCAAAGCGTGTAGCAGTGGGAGCACCGGAGAGGGTGGGGGGTGGTGGGGTCCAGAAGAAGGGTATTGCAGGAGCACTCGCAGCAGTTCGAGTTGCTGCGCAGAGAGTGAGTTTTTGTGTCAGTTGCATTACCATGGTATGACCAGTAATCCGTGGACACGACACGACCGCAACTTGGTCCAGTCTGAGGGATTATAATATAAATATATATATCCGCTTAGTAGTCTGGTTGGCACGCTTCGAACGATTAAGCCTATACTTTCAGCAGATTTCTTGGAGGAAATATTCCAAATTACTTTGCAAACAGGGTTTCCGAGCTCCGCGTGCGACTTCAGCCTCCAATTCATGTCGGCAGGAGCATCTCTCGGGGTAGTGTATCCATATATATAATATATCAGAACAAGTTGATGCAGCCGTTGCACACGTGCCTTGCACACTCGTATTGTTTCCAACTGCCGTGAGTGTAAAGCAGCTGCTATGAATTCTTTACGACTGTTGTACTACAGCATTCGCAGTTATTTTGCATATATACTTTATACCACCAAGCTTATTCTTGCAAAAATAGAAGTTGGAGGGACGTTTGATTGCGCCACAGCTGGTGACGTCATAATATGCCCACGGACGCTTGTAATTATAAGGCGGCTACATATCTATTATCTACGGGTGCACTTTTTTTTTTTTTTTTTAATACAATACTCATTGGGGTTCCATGAGGAATTCTACGGGTGCAACAGGGGGGAATTACGTGATAGGTGGCGTACATATACCAACAGCGCCCGAGGTAGGGTTTCGCCCGAGCCGCAGAAGGCAATCAGACTAGCCGGAAAGCAAGTCCGTCAGATGACTTTTCTCCGGCCAAAAGAACTCAACTGAGACAAAGACTTATATTACTTTCCAGCAGCTTAAAACAGGATCAGCCGAGATCATCAGCGCTGTAGCCTTGTTACAGAATATATCAATAATGCTAGGATCTCTCTTTTGGCAGTCCGCCCGGGCTGTGGAGGCGGCCTTTAGGCTTGAGCTGTCCAGAAAACTTTCAGCAGCAACGGACTGGCTACACCGGACTGTTCCAGTTTTGCAATCAAATCAACGTGATGCATTGGTTTTATATAGGCACGCAAGACGGAGTTAGTGTGGTTGCCACTGGTTGGTGTACGAATTAGACGACTTGGAAGATGTTTCTAAATGGAACATCCTCAATTCAGGTGAAACCTTGGATAGGGATTCAGCCATTAGAGACGTTTCCGAAGAAGAGTGTGAGATCTTCTTCGTGTAGGAGCGTGGGCGTAAATCTCAGCGTATTTAGTATGGAAAAAGCAGAATATAACGCCCGCCTAGCAGCGGACTTGTGACAGGCCGGGCCCTGCGAGCTATCCCTTGGACCACGCCGGTGGGTTAGGAAATGTAGAAATCCTGCCATGCAGTAGCGCTGCGGTGAATAGAGAAAGTGCATTGTGCAAGAGCGATACCAATTTTGGGGAGTTGGGGCATTCCCTAGGGCAATACCTAGGTATCACAACCTACAATGTCCAGCTCCAATATACTGTATACCTATGTTCTGGGCCGCTCGCGGGCGGCATACCCACTATGCCCCTCGCGGGCAATTTAATTTAATTACGCAATTTGGTACATATATCTGATGTGAGATTCGTATACTAATTAGATATGCCCGCTAGATTTATGTGAGATAATAAGTCCGACATAAGGTATTGACCTGGGGTAAGCAGTGTTACGAGTTCTCAGAGGAGGGTGGTCTACGAAGGCATACCTATCAGCATGTGGAAGTACGTTACGGTTGTTGACTTGGGTTGCTGACCGAAGCGAGGGTTAGGCTACTTAGGTATAGCATAGCACATGTACTTGGGTGCCCACGTAGGTGTTCAGCATATTGAAGTATCGGCTATACCTATAAGGAGCCTCATGTATGTAAATAGCGAGGTCAGAACTCAAGTACTGTCTTGTTTTTCTCCATGAGCTTATTATTCTCCTATCCCGCTCGTTGTGCTCGATAGTAGAGAAGGCCCGGGTCTATAGGTTCGAACTTGTAACCCTCGTTATTAGCGACCTAGTGAACCGCCCCTTACATTACACGCAGTTTGTCGATGCTGAGCACCGTATTCATAGTTTAAAAGCCCAGCTGAGATCGGGTATTGTGAGATTTATTCATTCCTCATATCAATACATTACAACACCTTCCCTTGGTTTTCTACCCGTTATCTGTGGAAAAACCGATAATAAAACGTTATATGCAAAAGTTATTACAAAACCACAGCCTGAACACCATCAATTGTTAACCAAGTATGTTGTACTTTTTAACATTTATCCCACCAAAGACTAACATCAGCCAGCAACTAATCTTATGTGCTTGGATGATGAAATAGCGGATACTCCAGCTACTCGACAAATTGCAATCACCTTAGCCAATGCTGCCTGGCAGGTATCTTCAACAACTCGAGTTTCAGTCTCATGTACTTGCCAAAGTCCTGCGCCAATTGTCGCTGCCGATACTACAAAGATGACTTGAAATGTTCCATTAAGGTATCGTCATACCAAAGTACTAGCAGATCATGACTGTGACAACCTCTCAGCTCTAGGTATCTGAACGAATACAAATTGGACTATTAGATATAATCCAATTGACCTGGAGGATGACTCGGAGGATGAACCGGAAGAGATGCCAATCGACCCAGAACTAGATGCAGATGTTAGACGTCCCACAGCTCCCAGGCAAGCTTCTGGCCGCGCCGGGATCAATGATTGCCTAGTTGTATATATTTTATATAGGTCTAGTGAGGTATATTTTTATTAACTCAGGTGCGTTATGTTCCAAATCCAGTAATTAAATTAATTGCGGGCGGGCGGATTCGGTAAATAAATCTGTTGTGAGATTGGTGTACTAATCAAATATGCCTGGTAGATCTGATGTGGGATGCCCGATAGATCCTATGTGAGATGCCCAGTAGATCTAATATGAGATAATAGGTCCGACAAAAGGTATTAATCTGGGGTGGGCAGTTTGGTGACGCTAAGCACCGTATTCACAGTTTAAAAGCCGAGCGGAGATCCAGTTCAATCTCAATACATCAGAATACCGTGCCAACCAGACTATACTTTGGTTTTATACAAGTTTATTTACCTTTCTACTCTACTATTCATTTTCATTATGTCCGCAACTCAAGCTTCAGGCTCCCGCGTACCAGCTAGAGTTCCAGACCTCCAACCTATGGAACCTTCAGAACACAAGAAGCCTTTCATCAGTACCTTCGTGAAACTCCGCATCGCTTACGATTTAATGATACTCGCTATGATCAATATAAGCAATGGCTTCTACGAGCTCAAGGTTCTGACTGTGATAATCATCCAAAACTAAGCAGGAATAAAGTATACAGCACTTCCACATATCGCATTGGGAATTACTCAAACCATACATTCTGCAACACTTAAGACACCTATGAGATTGTCTTTGGCCAACCCTTTCCACATCAAGCACATCTTCCATTTGATAAATGGGAAACTGCAGAATTGGAGCAAGAGAAGGATTATTCTAGTGAAGAAATGTAGATGACAGCTGGAATGAGGAAGAGAATGCTGAGTTTATTGCTACTTTTAATCCTACTGTCTTAAACCAAATTGTAGCTGGTTCTAGACTTCGAGAACAGGTGAATACTGCTCACAGTAGCGTAGACAAGTGGTTCGAAATCGAATGGCAGAACGCTATAATAACGCCATGGGGTGATATGGTCAGTGTGGGAATTTCGCCGAACGAACACAAATTGGAACTCCCACTGCTCCCAGGCCAGCTCCGATACCGCCTGCGCCGGGGTCAATGATAGCCTAGTTATAAATATTTAATATAGGTCTAGTGAGGTATATTGTTATAAATTCAAGTACGTTATGTACCAGATCCAATTATTGAAAATTATATTGCCCGATGCCCGCTGTATATACATTCTTAACCTTCAACGATACAAGTGAATTATGGAAATACAAGATGGTTCACGGGAAATACAAAAATGATGCGTAATTGTGAATTCCAACGTATGTTTGCTGCGTAAAAAGCGGGCCATCTTTTCATCTTCAGCCGGCACTTGTAATGCTAGCCGATAGAGCTCCTAATTAACTCACCGAATTTGATAATTTCCTGGCTCTAATATCTCTCACCAATGCCATGTATATGCACGGACTCTTTGCAGCTATCATAGCATTAAAATCTAAACATTTTGTAACGAGGACCAAAATCGACTAAACCGCTTAAAACTACATATATCAAGAAGTCTCACTTCACAGTTTTGTATTCTAAAACTGTTGCGACCCCCTTCAAGCTTCAATAAAGCCAAAGCATCAAAACGAGACTTGAAGTTCCGCAGGAGTAAGAGTAGGATCATCGGGTGTGCATTGTAAGTAGAAACGGAGAGCATAATGATTGGTTTTCAACGCAAATGTCCATATCCCAGAAAGAGGGAGAAAACCAAACATAGGTTGACTATCATCTGGTAGCTCGCACAATTCATCATGCTTCTTTTCTTCCTGCACCGGTGCTGAAAAGGTACATATGTTAGGGGACATTGCGCCAGAGCATGGGTTTGTCATAAGGAGGTTTCCCCGTGCTTAGTCAGTGAAGTTCATACTAAGAACTGAGACTAGACCCAAATGGGCCTTGGTAGTGGCGATAGGGGTTAGTCTCGTGCGCTCTGAATCCACCCGTGTGGCTCATCATGGGGTAAATGAGAATTTTTAAAATAAAAAACTTTGTATTCACAAATCCCTCGGTAGGATAGGGCTACCTATTATGGCAAGGGATTTCGGTCAAAAGTCACTCGTCAAACGTAGCAAGCATTTGTTGCCAAGCGACTCGTCAAATAAAAAACCACTCGTCGTCTCCGCCAAGCGACTCGTGGCGTCAAATTTCCGTCAAATTTCCACTCGTGCCGTCAAAATTCCACTCGTCAAGTCTTGGCATGAGACTACTTTCTATGCAACGCATTTTATGGACGCCGTAATTGCATTACAGAATATTCGCCTTGGCATTATTCAGCTCCAAAACGGGTAATATTTTATATAGTCTGGTTGGCACAACAGCCCCGCTTACATTTTATGTGCAAGACAGACTGGCAGTTTATACCAGCCATGTAGCGATTCGTTTTGCCTTTACTGTTGCTTGCTCCTAACCTAGGTATGTAGCTTCCTTGGGTGCAGATAGTCTGGTTGCACTACCCTCCTCCTGTGGGTGCGGAGCGTCTGAATTGTCCGCACGAGACTAGCATTGTCCTATATGCTGAGAAGTATCATGTGCTCTTTCAAAGGAGTGCCCGCGACACTCCCAATGCACTACTTGCTTGCTAGGTACCACTCACGTAACTACAGCTGCTTTATGGTACATCTGCTTTATGACATCTACTTAAGTGCGGTATCCCCTTCATATATATACAGTACTCCGGCGCATAAAGTATCCGCGCACCCCCCCAATATTATCCAGGGGGGGGTGCGCGGATACTTTCGCCGGAGTACTGTATAGAGTGTTCAAGGAACACCCTTCAATGGTAACGAGCTACGGAGATATATCTTGATTGCCTTGAAGCAATGCATATGCACACGTACACATACCTTCGTACCTTTATATATATATACGTAAACCTTTACAGGTGATAGTGGCTCTTCGTTGATCATTACCTATCTATCGCTTGCTAATGTTGCTTGCGTATCCCAAGTGTGCCAAGCTTATGCGGAGAAAGCCAGCATAGGCTTGGCGTATGCATAGCCAGCCTTGGCACCACTAGTGTTCCACTTGTGCCGTCAAAATTCCACTCGTGCCGTCAATAAACTTGAACGAAAACCATGACGGATAGGCGTGCTTGGCGATTCATCCGTGCCGTAAAACTTATTTCGGTTTAGACGTCAGATAGCCACCCGTAGCGTCATTTACGACTAGCCGTGGGGACTTTGACGAGTGAAAAGCCAATTTGACGAGTGAGAAGTCCGCCTCCGACGAGTGACTTGGCACACATTATAGTAGAAATTGACGAGTGACTTTTGACCGATATCCCGCGCCATATACCTAGTATTATTACGTTACGTTGAGATTTTTATTGTGGGGATTCTATGAAACAGCTGCACCCTCATTTGAGATTTCAGCTTCTACTGCAATAATATCCTACCTGCTAGATATACTCGCTTGCCCAGTTTACGTGGTAGAGAAGGTGATTATATCAGCTTCAGAGAAGATAGCGTGTTAGCATGGAATGACATTTGTGTGGACTCATTTCCATTTAAAAAAAGTGAGTTGCACAATATTGTGGCAGTGCCACGGCCATCGGTCTCAATGCCGAAATCCTACTATCTATGGTAAAATAATCAATTACAAGTTATCTTCGCAGTCTGATTATATCTGATCTCCCTCTACATGATTACCTTATTGTTCATTGAGGCAACTCTATAATATGATTCCAAAGCTCAGAATCTGTTGCCTCATTGAGTTGCTCACTATGGCATACAGCAACTTCCACGGCTGTGAGCCTTCGAGCAGGAGCTTTTCCTTTACTGTTCCGTTGTGGCAAAGTCGATAGGCCCCGCAGGAGCATAATGACACAGAACAAACCTCCTTGCTCATTGCAATTGCAACATCAGCTAATGATTCAGCAGCATACATACTCTCACCATTTTCTTGTCGATTATGGGTATATAATCGTGTTTCTGATTCTCAGTCAATAGGGAAGGATTGATGGAAGTATATCTGTATGTGGAATAGATAAAACCGAGAATGTAGCAAGGACCATCACAATTAACATGGGCAAAGAAATAGTAACGCAATGAGTTAATGTTCTGAATAAGTTCCACTAGCAAAAGTTCGATGAGCAATTCTCTTTGCTTCTGTCGGTTCTCAAGATCAGCCTTATCAAGCTTCCAGTTATCCCAAGGCTACATACAAATGTGGAAGGAACCCGATCAACTATTAGATTAGCCCATGTGCAACGGTATTAGTCTTCGGTCATATGCATGAAGCTACTGTATCTACTAAGAGCCCTACTGCCGCTGCTAACGTGTAGTGCTAGCCGCGCGCTGGGCGCTGCCTTAAGAGATACAGCCTATCGTCACTGATGTAATTAGTGGCTAGGTTGCTAGGCCCAGCAGGGTAGTCACTTCCTTATTCGGCACTCCTTGTACTCGGAAAGTTCTGGCGAAGCATGAAAAAGGCCGCATATGCATGAAGGTCTGTAACTTGCGAGAAGAAAACAACCAGCCAGGATTCAATAACTGAACCTTATCATATATGACCAACTGGCCTATATGTTTAAAAAGACTTAGGAGTTGAATAGTTTCGTTGGGATGTAAAGTTCCGAGCCTAGCATCCGAAGTATACTGATACCTACCGCACGAGAACTAAGGGAAGGCGATCATGTTATTTTGAAGAAGAATTATTTTTTTCGAGACAATTTGCGGATTTGGGACACACTCTCATGAAATGAAATGCGCCTGGGAGAATATCTTGCCATCTAGGTAGATCAGAGTCATTAATTCATAGTTTACCTAAACGTGTTCAAGCGGTTATTGTATCCAAGAGGTGCTGCTACTACACCGTACTGAATAAAGGGTTTAAATTTAAGATAATTTCATTATCTACTGGTACCTACCTCAAAAAAGTTGGCCAGACTTTTTTCTGGCCATACAATACAAATATACACTTACATGCATGTATAAACCACAACTGATCTTAGCTAAACCCCAAGTACAGCACTACCTAGGCCTTGTATGACCCCCCCCGTGCAGAGCAAAGCCAATAGGAGCTC
This sequence comes from Terfezia boudieri ATCC MYA-4762, assembly GCA_003788615.2. NCBI lineage: Eukaryota > Fungi > Ascomycota > Pezizomycetes > Pezizales > Pezizaceae > Terfezia > Terfezia boudieri. The sequence continues at coordinate 20,869 of ML121612.1, read as the reverse complement.
TGGAGCGACGGCATTAGCAGAAAATGGATCCTACCTAGCTAGCTATTTAGGAGCAACTAATATCCGAATCTGTGGGACGAATAATGTAAAAAAAGCAGAATAGATATGCATTGCACTTTAAATGCAACTCAGGGAATGTTACCGTTACCCTGAAAACGACTGTTACTGTATAGTGAAAAACAGTTACGACGTGAAAATTCAATATAAATACTACGAGGACTCCGCCAAATATTATAATTGGACTACATGAGCTTCCCTAGTACATATATATATTCCTCGTATATAAATATGAGAATATTGAGCCTCGTTAATAGTTCTATAGAGCATGATAGCAACAAAATTCAAGTGAGACAGTACACTCACAAAATACCCATCACCATAAAGCATCAATGTCCTGGACGTACACCTCCTCTTTCAACTCCAACTCATACTCATCACCACCATCTATATCTATCTGGTGTTTATCCTCATTGAAATAGTAATCAAAATCATTCCCATGCATATCAGAGTCGGAATCCAATCTTTGTGATGTGTAGGAATTGGCGATCAAGGGCACTGGAGTGACGTTTCTAAAACATAACCGTAATTCCCTTCTTTCTTGCGTAAATTGTTTTTGCTCCATCTCCTCCTCCTGTTCATCCTTGTTCTCCATCTCCATCATCTCAATCTCTGTATGCAACTCATCAAACGCCTGCTTATTTTGCGCCCTCAGGAGCTGCATCATCTTTTCGACCTCCCACGAGATTCTCTCCATACCAGCTAGCCCGTCGGGGTAGTCAGCAAGCAATGGTAGAGGGATTCCATGTATGATATTCAGTTTATTCCTGATCTTGAGGAGCGATTCATGCTTGGGATCATCAATCAGACCCCATGTATTCCGAGAATGCACAAACTCCTCTTGCGGCTGTTCTTGCGACTGCGGCTGTTCTTGCGACGGCTGTTGTTGCGGCCACTGCTGCTGTTGTTGCTGCCACTGTGGCTGACAAGTTTCGACCAGTGTCGGTTTTGAATTCCTTACGTTCTTTTCTCCTTCTTTTTTATCCTCTCTGCCCTTAGAAACCCCTATCTCCAACTTTAATCTCAGTCTCACCTCCCTATACTCTACTGCAAATGCCCTGTCCCCCGGCAGCCTCTCCTTCCTGCCTCCTTCATCCACCACCCCTCTAACGTGGCTCCCCACCACCCCAATATTTACCCCCTCCCCATTTTTCCCTCCCGCTACCCTCTCCACCCTCGCAAGCCCCTGAACCCCAACTCCACTCCCTGCATCCACCTGGAGCTTCCCACTCACCACCTTCCCTCTGGAAACCTCTTTCTGCACATCTGCGTTCCTCGCTACCTTCACACCTATCACCAGAAACATCTTCCCGCCATTGCGCCGAACAGCAGTCATAACATCCCTCTTGTACTCGTCATGACCAAGCAGAGCTGCCCAAACGAGATCTTGCTGGGTTAAACTTAAGGTACGAATCAGAGAAGAGTCAAGGCGGTAGGTGGTTGTTAAGTTGACCGAGGACGAAATAGATATGCCTAGCACAGCCGTGAGAAGCGAGTTGGTTCTTTTAGAGTACTGACTTCTATGGGTAATTGTCGCTGTGGTAGATGAGGAGACGGTCAATGGGAGGTTAGAGAAGACAAGGATAGACTCATAATTTTCTAACTCTTGAGCAAAGTCGGCTTCATCCCCTGCAAACTCACCATCGGTGAGTGTCCTGTTGGAGGACGCTCTAGAGGAACCAGAGGTGGATTGTCTTTTCACAGCATCCTCACTTGACTTGGGAGAGGATTCATCCAGACCGGGGATCCTTGCCCCCGGAATCGCCCGCACAGGACTGTATTCCGCCAGAGGGCATTTGACGTCTGCAACGAGTCGTCCCAAAATCCGAATGGCATCAAGACAGGAGATGTCTTCATCGAGAATCAAGTAAGAAGGTTTTAGTCCGATGGAGGTGGGGATGGTTGTCGTAGGAAAGCATGCAGCAGTGGGAGTACTGAAGAAGAAGGGTATTGCTGGTGTATTGGAAGCAGTACTAAATGCTGCGCTGAGAGTAGGTTCCTGTTTCAAACGCATTACGCAGTATATAACGATTGTAACTGGAGCAATTACAACACTATATGGGTTATACGCGGAAGTAAATGTCGGGGAAGTTCGAGATTGAGCCTGTATTTTTAGCAAGTTTATTTGAGGCTCCGCGGTGATATGCCTATCGCCACTGATTCGCTGCCTGCATGGGAGCTGGTGTCTGTCATGCAGAACAGCTGTTCCTAGCTCAATATCCATTATTTTGTAGAGAAAACGTTTGTATTGCCACTGGAAATTGTGAGACTTATATCAATTGCCACTGACTTTATGGAACATGTTTGAGATACAGCGCTATACCACCTCTCTACTACATGACACAACAACCTCGCCGGCGTGACTATATGCAAAGGCCCGGGAAACACAGCATAAAACCGTGCCAACCAGACTACATAAAACCCAGAGTAACACGCGCTTCCCGGTAGCATACCCAGTATACCCAGCATACCCAGCATACCCAGCATACCCGGCATACCCGACGCATTCCTTTCTCTACGCGATGCGATATCTCCCAGTAAACCTATAGTTGACTTGAGCTTCCGGAAAGAAATATATCTATCGCTGTACACGCTCCTGTGCTTTAAATTACGCGCTCATACCAGTACCTTGACGTCACGCGCTTCCAGACCTCTTCCCTAGCGTACTGTACATATTTAGGCTCTAGTGATACAAGTATAACTGCTCTATGCACTCTGATATGGGAGTATGTTATAATACGTGCTCCTATAGCTATACCTTAGCTTGATATGCTTCCGTAGCCACAATCACGCTTCAGGGTAATGTTCCCTCAACCCCTGTGTATTGGTCTTGGCTCATGATCAAGCCTGCACTGCCGATAGGTAATTGTATTCCCATTGGTACATTGCCTATTATAGTAGAATATACATAGAATCAAATGATACATTTATGTAATTTATAGACCAAACAAGAGATGATCCTTGTAAGTACTTTGCTGTTGAGATAATAAATAATGTATATTCTCTCTGTCTTTTATATGGAACTCAATTTGTACGTTTGAAGATGTTGATACACATAGCATGGTTTTATGACATAACGCAGATATGATCTCGCTACATATGATGTTCTACAGATCAATGCCATGTACAGCTTTATTCTGGCCTACTAACAGTCCGATACTATGCCTAACATTCGTTCAGATCTATATACTTAACTATAGCAGACGCCATTGGAGCAATTGAAGGAAATGAAATACAGTAGAGGCATAACCGGATTACCCTGAAGCGTGTCTGTGGCGGAAACATAGGTATAGCTATAGGAGCACGTAATTTATAGCATGCCTCCATATAAGAGTTCATAGAGCCATCATACTTGTATGCCTAGAGCCTATGTATGTACAGTATGTTAAATGAGGAGTACGTAATATAAAGCATAGCAGCGTGAATAGATTTAGCGGAGCCTCCCCCGAAGCACAAGCCTACTACAGGAGCACTGAGAGATATCGCATCGCGTAAAGAATATACGTGCGATATGCTGGGTAATCTGAGTATGCTGCGTAGAGAGCTGGGTATGGGCGCGGGTATGCTGCGTGCCAATTATGCTGGGTATGCTACGCCGAAGCGCATGCATGATAGTGATGGTTGTTACGGAGTACTCTGGGTTTTATGCTGTATTTCCTACATAAAAAAGGAGCCTTTGCATATAGTCACGCCAAGTAGCGAGGTAGAGAGGTAGTAAGCGCTGTATCTCAAACATATTCCATAAAGTCAGTGGCAATTCATATATGTCTCACAATTTCCAGTAGCAATTCAAACGTTTACTCAATTCTATTATTGGTGGGAATGCGACCGAGAGGGGAGATGCACTAACTTAGAGGGAGAGGAAAGTCCTTGGACCGCTACATATGAATCCGAGCAAAAAAGTACCCGATATCCCCCCTATTAACATATTTCACTGTATAAGCACTCTATCCTGGTGTTAGCCTACTCAGGTGCTATAATCACTCAAGGCCTTATATATCTATTATGATATAAGTGAATACAGATCTCCTAGCCCTCAACTCATGTGGTTGTCTACTTACCTCTAAAATTACCTAAATTTATAAAATCCATTGCTGTTCCCTAATTTCCACCTTATCAAAGTTTAGAAGCTGAGCGGAGACCCAGTACTCTAATTATATTAGAATACCGTGCCAACCAGAATATATAACACCTGACTTTTATTTTATTATTTAGCTTTCTACTTTATCATTCATTTTCATTATATCCGCAACTTAAGCTTCAGGCTCCTATATACTAGCTAGAGTTCCAGACCTCCAAACTTATGGAACCTTTTACTAATAGAATACAAGAAGCCTTCATCATTGCTTCTATGATACTTCATATTACTTATAATTTAATGATACTTGTTATAATTAATATAAGCAATGGCTACTATAAGCTCAAGATTCTGACTGTAATAATCATCAAAAACTAAGCAGGAATGAAGAGAAACCTTGCTTTCAAGTTCTATAAAAATTTTATTTGGATAAAGGTGAAATGCTTTGTTGTAGAAAGAATACTGGAAAAGAGCTTCGAGTTCTTCCTAACTAGCAACTCTGGTATGATCTCTAATACATATTCTATAATTCCTCATAGAGGTCAAAAAAAGACATTTATTATTACTATGAATTAATATTATGGTATTATTTGACCAGAAGTACATTGGTTACAAGTCAACTACTCGACAAATTACAATCAACTTAGCCTTTGCTGCCCGGCAGGCATCTACAACAACTCGAGTTCCAGTCTCATGGACTCACAATAAGTCTTGTGCTAATCTTCACTGCCGATGCTACAAAAAGGACTTAAAATGTTCATTTATTGGCATACCCAAGGACTAGCGGATCATGACTGTGGCAACCTCTCAGCTCTAGTTGAACGAATACAAATTGGACTATTAGATAATAACCCAATTTACCCAGAGGATGGCCGGCAGGATGACCTGGAGGATGACCCAGAAGATGTCGTGGAGGATAATAGATGTAGTTGTTACTCCCACTCCTCCCAGGCCAGCTCCTGGCCGATACTGCCTGCGCCGGGGTCAATGATAGCCTAGTTGTAATTATTTAATACAGGTCTAGTAAGGTATATTGTTATAAATTCAAGTGCGTTATGTACCAAATCCAAGTTATTAAATATATTGCCCGATTGCCCGCGAGCGGCCCAGAACATTTATATACATTTTACTTTTAACGATACAAGTGAATTATGGAAATACAAGATAGTTCATGGGGAAATAAAAAATGATTTGGGAATTGTGATTTTCAACGTATGTTTGCTGCGTCATTGAAAAAGCGGGCCATCATTTCATCTTCAGCTGGCACTTGTAACGCTAGCCGATAGAGCTCCTGATTAACTCAAAGAATTTGAGAATTTCCTGGCTCTAATGTCTTTCACCTGTGCAAGGACTTTTTGTAGTTATCGTAGCATGAAAATCGAAATAACACTCTGTAAAAAGAATCACAAATCGACTAATCCGCTTAAAACTACATACATATATCAAGAAGTCTCACTTTACAGTTTTGTATGCGAACCCCCTTCAAGCTCCAATAAAGCTACAGGATCAAAACGAGACTTAAAGTTCCGCAGTAGGATAATCGGGTGCGCATGGTAAGTAGAACTGGACAGCATAATAATGATTGGTTCTCAGCACAAATGTCCAAAACCCAGAAAGAGGGAGAAAACCAAACATAGGTTGAAACTACCATTCTGGTAGCTCACACAATTCATGATGCTCTTTTCTTCCTGCACCGGTGCTGAAAAGGTACATATGTTAGGGGACTTGAACGTACCCTAACTATGATGAGGTTGCCGAAACGCAAACATTGATTAGCGACCACGCCTTGGTAGGCAGGCGTAGCATTACGCTACGTTGAGATCTCTTATTGTGGGAAATTCTATTAAACAGCTGAACCTCATTTGATGTTTCTGTTTCTACTGCAATAATATTCTACTCTGCTAGATATACCCGTATATTACTGCTGGCCACTATAGTTTACTCTGTTGCCCAGTTTATGTGATAGAAAAGTTGATTATATCAACTTCAGAGGAGATAGCTATTAGCATGGAATAACATATTTGTATGGACTCAATTCCTATTAAAAAAGTGAGTTGCATAATATTTTGGCAGTGCTGCGGCCATCGGTCTCACTGCCGAAATCCTACCATCTACCTAAATACCAAATGAGTGACGGTAAGATAATCAATTACAAGTTATCTTTGCAATCTGATTATATCTGATCTCCCTCTACATGATTACCTTCTTGTTCGTTTTGGCAATTCTATAATATGATTTATTCTTTGTGTCTCTTATCCCAGGCCCAGTATCTGTTGCCTCATCCTCTACACCCACAAAAAGGTTTGAGTTGCTCACTATAGCATATAGCAACTTCTACAGCTATGAGCCTTCGAGTAGCAGCTTTTCCTTTATTATTCCGTGGTGGCAAAGTCGATGCAGGCTACACAGGAGCATAATGACGTAATTAGGAGGACAGCCGAACTATATCATTGCAATTGCAGCATCAGCTAATGATTCCGCAGCATCATACTCTCACCATTATCTTGTCGATTATGGGTATATAATCGATTTCTGGGGCTCAGTCGATAGATAGGGAAGAATTGATGGAATACATCTGTATGTGGAATAGATAAAACCGAGAATGTAGCAAGGACCATCACAATTGATTTGCTAACGTGGGCAAAGAAATAATAAACGCAATGAGTTAATGTTCTGAATAAGTTCCACTAGCAAAAGTTCGATGAGCAATTCTCTTTGCTTCTGTCGGTTCTCGAGATCAGCCTTATCAAGCTTTCAGTTAATCTAAGGCTACATACAAATGTGACCCACTCAAAGTAACCCATTAGATTAGCCCATGTGCAACGGTATTAGTCTTCGGTCATATGCTCTCTTGGCAATGAAGCTACTGTAGCTACTACTGCCCTTCTGCCGGCTGCTAACGGCATTTACATCCTCCTTGCCAATAGTGTCATTAGTCTGGTTGGCATAACACCCTCCTTTGTAGTCTGGTTACCTCCTTTGAGTGTCATAGTTCTATAGTGCTAGCCGCGCGCTGGGCGCTGTCACTGATGTAATTAGTGGCTAGGTTGCTAGGCCCAGCAGGGTAGTCACTTCCTTATTCGGCACTCCTTGCGGAAAGTTCTGGCGAAGCATAAAAAAGGCCGCATATGCATGGAGGTCTGTAACTTGCGAGAAGAAAATAACCAACCAAGATTCAATAACTGAACCTTATCAAATATAACCAACTGGCCTATACCTGTTTAATAAGACTTAGGACTTGAATAGTTTCGTTGGGATGTAAAGTTCCGAGCCCTAGCATCCGAAGTATTCTGATACCTACCGCACGAAAACTAAGGGAAGGTGATCATGTCATTTTGAAGAAGAGTTATTTTTTTCCGAGACAAATTGCGGATTTTGGGATACACTCTCATAAGGTTACATTGAAATGAAATGCGCCTGGGAGAAGATCTTGCCATCTAGGTAGATTAGCCTAAACAAGTTCAGTCGGTTATTGTATCCAAAAGGTGCTGCTACATACTACACTGTACTGAATAAAAGGGTTATATTTAAGATACTTTCAGTACCTAGGTACTGGTACTGAAAGACTTAAAGAAGAACACACAGAATAAAGCTCGACTCACTTTCTCTCGTGAGGAATCTGTATATATGAATTCTATGGACTAGCGATTGTGTACATAAGTAAGTATCCATGAAGGTCTAGCTACATGACCAGTCTTCATAACCTCTTCTCAAGCGCTACATTATTTCCCTCCCCAGCCTAGTGTGCCATCTTTTAGCGCGTCAGTACCTACCTCAAAATAGTTGGCCAGACTTTTTTCTGGCCCATACAATACAAATATGCACTTATATGCATTATAAACCACATTTACTTTAGCTGCCTAGGCCTTATATGACTTCTCCCGCAGAGCAAAGCCAATAGGAGCTCTGGAGCGACGGCATTAGCAGCAAATGGATCCTACCTAGCTAGCATTACACTTTGGGTGCAACTCAGGGAATATTACGGTTACCCTGAAAATGACTGTCACGGAATACTGAAACACTTACGACGTGAAAATCAATATAATACCACGAGGATTCCGCCAACTATAATAATTGGAACTACATAGGCTTCCCTAGTACATACATAAATTCCTCTTATATAAATATGAGAATATTCAGCCTCGTTAATAGTTCTATAGAGCGTGATAGCAACAAAATTCAAGTGAGACAGTACACTCATCACTATAAAGCATCAATGTCCTGTACGTACACCTCCTCTTTCAACTCCAACTCATACTCATCACCACCATCTATATTTATCTGGTGTTTATCCTCATTGATATAGTAATCAAAATCGCTCCAATACATCTCAGAGTCGCAATGCATATCAGTGTCGCAATACATATCAGCATCGCAATACGTATCAGAGTCGGAATCCGTGCTGCGATCATCGAGTCTTGGCAAACGATACGGTCGTTCAAAGTCGGAATACGTGCTTCTGCTGCGAGCATCGAGACTGTACCATCGTTTCCTAGCCCAAGAATCTCTTTTATCTTGCCTAGATGGTTTTTCCTCTCTGCCCTTGGATCCCCTTATCTCCAATTTTAATCTCAGTCTCACCTCCCTATACTCTACTGCAAATGCCCTGTCCCCCGGCAGCCTCTCCTTCCTGCCTCCTTCATCCACCACCCCTCTAACGTGGCTCCCCACCACCCCAATATTTACCCCCTCCCCATTTTTCCCTCCCGCTACCCTCTCCACCCTCGCAAGCCCCTGAACCCCAACCCCACTCCCTGCATCCACCTGGAGCTTCCCACTCACCACCTTCCCTCTGGAAACCTCTTTCTGCACATCTGCGTTCCTCGCTACCTTCACACCTATCACCAGAAACATCTTCCCACCGTTGCGCCGAACAGCAGTCATAACATCCCTCTTGTACTCGTCATGACCAAGCAGAGCTGCCCAAACGAGATCTTGTTGGGTTAAACTCAAGGTACGAATCAGAGGAGAGTCAAGGCGGTAGGTGGTTGTTAAGTTGACCGAGGACGAAATAAATATGCCTAGCACAGCCGTGAGGAGCGAGTTGGTTCTTTTAGAGTACTGAGATCTATGGGTAATTGTCGCTGTGGTGGATGAGGAGACGGTCAATGGGAGGTTAGAGAAGACAAGGATAGACTCATATTTTTCTAACTCTTGAGCAAAGTCGGCTTCATCCCCTGCAAACTCACCATCGGTGAGTGTTCTGTTGGAGGATGCTCCAGAGGAACCAGAAGTGGAGTTGGAGCTATCAGTCGCCTCCGGAACCGAGGTGGATTGTCTTTTCACAGCATCCCCACTTGACTTGGGAGAGGACTCATCCAGACCGGGGATCCTTGCCCCCGGAATCGCCCGCACAGGACTGTATTCCGCCAGAGGGCATTTGACGTTTGCAACGAGTCGTCCCAAAATCCGAAATGCATCAAGACAGGAGATGTCTTCATCGAGAATCAAGTACGAAGGTTTTAGCCCCATGGAAGTGGGGATGGTTGTCGTAGGAAAGCTTGTAGCACTGGGAGTACTGGAGTGTGTGGAAGACGATGTGGTGGAGAAGAACGGTATTGCAGGCTTACTAACTGCTGCGCTGAGAGTGGGTTCCTGATTCAAATGCATTACTCAGTATATACGATTGCAACTTGAGCAATCACAATAATATATGGGTTATACGCGGAAGCAAATGGTCGGGGTAGCAAATAGTGGAGGTTGAGCGTGTACTTTTAGCAAGTTTATTAGGCTCCGCAGCTCTCGGCTGAGATGCCATCGCCACCGATTCGCCTGCATGGGGGCTGGCCCCCCCCTGTCTGTCATGCAGACTAGCAGTTCCTTCAGCTAAATGGAGGGCTCAGGAGAGGTAAGTACAGTACATACGCCGTAGTGGTGGGAGAGGTACAGATACCGTACGTGTGTAGTGGTGTGTGTGGGAGTCGAATTAAATATCTGTTTTGGACCACTTCGCGGGCAACTAATTTAATTACTGAATTCTGTATATAAATCTGATGCTCCAAAATCGCCTAAATTTGTAAAAATCCATTGCTGTTCCCCAATTTCCACCTTATCAAAGTCTTCAAACAGTTTAAAAGCCGAGCGGAGATCCAGTATCAGAACGCCGTGCCAACCAGACTACACAACACCTGCCTTTGGTTTTTTTCTACAAGTTTATTTACCTTTCTACTCTATCATTCAATTTCATTATGTCTGGAACTCAAGCTTTAGGCTCCCGCGTGCCAGCTAGAGTTCTAGGCCTCCAAACCTATGGAACCTTTTACCAATGGATCACAAGAAGCCTTCCATTTAGTACCTCCAAGATACCCCGCATCGCTTACGATTTAATGATACTCGCTATGATCAATATAAGCAATGGCTTCTACAAGCTCAAGATTCTGACTATGATAATCATCCAAAGCTAAGTGGGAATGAAGAGAAACCTCGCTTTCGAGTACTACATGAATTTTATTTGGGTGGTGCATCTGCTATGACACTATGGATTCGACTTTATGGTCCACCAGAAATTCTACAGTCTGATAATGGTGGAGAATTTAAGAGAGCAGTTGAGCGCTTATTACGAGCTTGGGGTATCAAAATTAAGTATGGAAAACCTCGAAGGCCTCAAGTTCAACAGCTTATTGAGCCAGCAAATGGGGTTGTGCGAACTCAACTAGCTAAATAGAAGGCTGAGGAGGCCAATACAGCATGGGATACAGCACTTCCATATATCGCATAGGGTATTAACCAAACCAAACATTCTGCAACACTTAAGACACCTTATGAGATTGTCTTTGGCTGACTCTATCCACATCAAGTACATCTTCTATTTGATGAATAGGAAACTGCAGAATTGGAGCAAGAGAAGGATAATTCTAGTAAAGAAAATGTAGATGACAGCTGGAATAAGGACGAAGATGCTGAGTTTATTGCTACTTTTAATTCTATAGTCTTAAACCAAATTGCAGCTGGTTCTAGACTTCGAGAACAGGTGAATACTGCTCTACAGCAGAATAGACAAGTGGTTCGAAATCGAATGGCAGAACGCTATAATAAACGCCATGCAGTCCATATTTTTTACAGCCAGTGATTTACAGCCGGTGATATGGTCAGTGTGGGAATTCCAGATAATAAAAGGTTATACGCAAAAGTAATTGCAAAACCACAGCCTGACCGCCACCAATTATTAACTAAGTATGGCGTACTTGTTAACCTTTATTCAACAAAGGACCTTCTGCCAGCAACTGATCTTATGGGCTTGGAAGATGAAATTCTAGATACTCTAGCTACTTTCCAAATTACGATCACCTTAGCCAATAATGGTCCCGTGGTTTTGTTGTTTTTATTTTAGGGATTTTTTGCATAGATAGCTTGGTCAGGCCTACGAGAAGTGGCTATAAAGGCCATTCATTGGGAAAAAACCTGAGAAGAGACATCGATCGAAATCACATCGAGAAACAGTCACAACGAGCACACACATACCGAGCACCGTAAACTAGGACTGTACGCCGTCAAGCAACAACCTTAGCCCGTTGTACCGAGTCTTTCAGATGAGGGAACGGGGCCGTCTCATAGCCTATGGCTCCATAGACGAACTTTTAAAAGAAAAAAAAAGCAACAACCTAAGACAAGCCCTTCTTCTTCTGTGTGGGTTTGAATCTTAACAGGACCGCATATGAGTAATGAGTATTTTTTTTTTAAAGAGAGAAAAAAACCAGTGCACTAAAGAGGCAATGCATTGTGTTATGCAGTATGTACTGGATCATCTTGCATCGCTATATATCTCCAACCTCCTAAATTTTCATGATGATCCAGCTAACAAGTCTGTCAGCTGTCTCTTGCACATCCATCTCCTTGCCTCCCCATTTTAGCTTCAGTTGGTTTGCCATATTCATCTCCTCTCCCTGAATTGCTGTTGTAAATATTCTGCAAAGCCTGCAATTTGTCCACAGATTCGAACGAATGTATTCGTGCCCAGGAGCTGTTTAGTTCATCTGGAAGTTTTTGGTGTTCTTTAACCCATAGTCCGTTACTCCCGTCGTCCTTGCCGGCATCATGTGTCGCTGCCAGCTGTAAAGCTGAATTGGACGGGTTAGGTGAGGGGCCTCGGGAATGTGACTTCAGAAACTGAAGGAATGTACCTCTCTTCCTCTCGTGAGGTGTTGAGGCAGGATAGTTGGATTGCGCTAAACCCTTCCCCAATCCTCATTCCCCCCCCCACCACCTAATTCCAAATAATCGAGGCATATAGAGGTGATTGAGCTTGGGATTAATGTTGGCGCTAGTGGGGTAACTGAAACGAATTGGTGATATATTCGATAGGCGAGCGAAACGCCCCGCACCCGAGCTTCAGTGCGTGCCAAGTAATAGATTACTTGCTTTACGCACAGAAGGAAGTTATAGGTAGTAGGTGTTGTTCGTGGGCATGGTGCAGCCATTCGCTCTCTTCTGCATCCACTCATCATAGAAACGGTAACCCCCATGTCATCTCTAGCTATAATGTTTGGAAAAGTTGTTTATGATTTCTCTTTTATTTCTCAGGCTACCTACTGTAGGTAGGTCCCAAATACTCTGAAAATCCTTTTCCCTGTTCAAGCTCGGTCGGTTGGGCCGTCTGTTCCCAATCACGGTACAGACTCAGGTGGCCTGAAGGCTAGGAATGAGAAGAGAGTGGTTCATTACAAATTCGATACATAGATGCAATGTTGATGTGGACATATGACCAGATATTAAGTTGGAACAATGCTATCGAGCAGTGTCTGAGTGCATTTCCTGGCCCTCTCGGATAGTCTAGATATCTCTTGCGCTATTGAATTCTTAGTGTTTGCTTAGTTATTTATGTATATGAACTTGTACAATATTATTGATCTTGCTTTAGGGAAACCTTATCTGGTTCTCACATATAACTTATAAGACTCAGAATAGAATACCTCCTATTGGGAGATCATTTTGAGGTACTAAGTGCTTGCCATACTGTTTTTGCTAAACCTATCTGCACCGGTACCTATTATATGATTTCAAGTCACGGGTTCTGTATGCTCCTTTGAGGCCTGAAAATTAGTCCATATACTTGTACACGTTAAGGCAATATAGCGAGCCTCCAATTTATAGCAAAGTTCAGAGGTAACAGCTGGCTATATGTGAAAATAGAATATTGGGCATTCCATCTATCAGGATACCCTCCTCTATTGACTGTGATCTAGGGGCTCTTGATACAATTCCTGCAAAACCTGAGCCGTCCAGCCGCTTTTACTTGGAATTCATACAATGTATAAGCCATCTCACTACGAGGCATGAAATTTACCCCATGGGTTTTTATCACTCCATGATCCAGTAGTCTTGGGCACTTCACAAATCTTTTGAAGCCCCTCCTGTACAGCGGTTTTGTTGCATGCCCCGGCCGTCGGATACTGTTTAACGCTAAATGACGGTTCAAATGAAATAAAAGAATATCTGGCCCGTAACGTTACGCTTAAAAACAGGCAGTGAGAAGGACCACAAAAGAGTCCCAGAAAGGTTGTCGTGAATATGTCTATTATAGAATTAATATTGATTGGGCTCCATGGTTCTAGCAGTTACCCTGAATCAGGCGTCAGCTATGTCACCGAAAGGGTGCCGAGGGGTTGAAAAATGCGATAAGTTATATTACGAGAAATGAGGGACTTCAGTGTATACGAGTAACACTGAGGCCTTTTTATTTAAAAGACAAAGAAAAATTGTGTGTATTACACATGATGAAACTAGCCCCAGGTCAGATATAGGTCTCAAATATCTAAAGCACACGTATACGGGGTATAGTATAATTTGAGAATCCCTTTCCCCGAAATCCACATTCCTTAAGCACGGTAGCCCAAACAAGATCATTGTAATTGTAGTCTCTCTAAATGGGAATATCAGACGCCATCATGTCAAGTTTGAACTATTTACTCCCATTCGAGGGTCACACGCGAGGCCAAGCTAGAAACGGAGAGTTTATGGAGATTGCAAACATGCTCTCCTGAAATGTACCGAGTATTACATCAATCTGTACCGCACAAGACAGTGCCCATGTATATCCACAATCGAGTTGAAAGTGTTGCCACACCAAGCGTAACAAAAGATATGTTGGAATATCTTGTTAGGCAGCGGAAGTGATTCTAGCGAGGCGGCGGTGATAGCGGCGGCGATAGCGACAGCGAACACGGGTGCACAGCAGATCTGTAGTAATATGCCTACTGGAGCGGATGGTAAGACGCAAAGTGGACAATAGAACTAAGGAGAAGAGCAATACGAGTGAGAACGAGGCGAATTGAAGACTTGCTTGATTATCGATAAAATACAGGTCCGGAGCGGTGTCTATATACATGGAATTTCAGGGTAAATGACAAGCGCAGGGATGTGTTAATCGACCAATGAAAATTAAGGAAATGCGCGACGACCGACAACCGAGTGGCAACCAGAGTTTGACTCAACCCGGGTGGCAACCATACGCAAATAATTAATAATAATGATTGCGTATGTTCGAACGTAAGATGATTGCGTATGCAATTATATGACTCTTGCGTTCAGCTGAAAAATGGTGGTTTCGGCAATATTGGTGGTTGACGGTATTGGCGGTTGTCGGCGGCGGCAGTCCTTTTGCTGGATAGCGGGTGTGCTGCGTTCCAACACGGGTGTGCCAGATGTGCGTTCCAACAAAGCGCCTGCTCTTATATCAAAGCGAAACGTTTTCATTCCCCCCTACAAAACATTCGCGGTTTTGGTGCGTAAAACTGACGAAGGCCGGACATAAATAGCCTAGAAACATATAGATATGCCCGTCTGGGCTTGGGAACTAGCTCTCTGATTACAGAACCTCTAGGGACTCCAATAAGTTACACTGAAATAAGCGTCAGCTGATCAACGAAACTAATCACAAACGGAAGCGCATTGGAAGAGCACAGATTAGTCTGGTTGACAGATGAATGCATATTTATATAACACCTAGAGGAAATGCCAGCCCCAGTGTATTCTCTGGTGCTCATAGAAGTGCAAATCGAGAGTGACACAGGCACAGTCTCCTCCCCGCCCTCTACGCATTTAATGTACCCGCACCACCTTTAGCAGGCGCCACGAAGGTCTAGAAACTAATCGCGGGTTCCTAGGCCTTGATGAGTGTTCTGAATCGTTTGCGGCTGTAATCCGGGTGAATGACGTTGCACTCACGTCGCTAGGTCACCTACCTGTTTTGGCGATGGCTGATGGAGAAGTGCTGGATTGATACTTGTGCTGTGGTTCTCTAAATAATTCAAAGTTACTGAAGGACGCGCTGTCGGCGGAGCAAAGAGTGATCGAAGGTGGCTCCTTTGCTAAGATAGTGGCCACTCTTGCATTATTGGTAGAACCCCTGGAGGGAGGAAGGCCAGGGGAACGAGGTTTAGATGTACGGGCCTGAATTCCCGGAGAAGAAGACCACATCAATGCCATAGCGGGGCTTGGTAGGAATAAGTTTGGTGATCAACCATTAACCTCTTGCGTTTACGTGGTCAATTTAGATCCTCTTCAATAAACTGAGATATCCTTTGCTGTCCAACTTGTACAGGTGGTTCTGGAATTAGTCCCAAAGTGGGAGGCGGGAGAGAGGGGGGTAGACCTCCAGTGATAAAGGGCCCGCGTTAGTTTAGGGGGGGAGCACATAGAAAGCCCTAGGGGAAGGCGAGCTGAAATTGTCAAGATAAAGATGAAGACTCGAGACATTAATCAAAGAGCTGCTTCTCTTCCTCCGCCTCTCTCCTGTCCTTCTTCTCTACCATCCCAATCTCCCTGTGCAATTCACCAACGCCTGGTTACTTTGCACCCTCAAAAGCTCCATCATCCTCGATTTCCCATGAGATTCTTTCCGGGACAGTGAGCCCGCCAGGGTAACTAGGAAGCGACGATATAGGAATCCTACGCATGATATTCAGTTTGTTTTGGAGTTTGAGAGCGATATATATTTGGGGTGATCAGCCGGATCCCATGTAGCCTGCCATTGCGCGCCACTCCATCACCGCCTACAGTAGCACCAACCGTCACCCTGCTATTGGGCTTGCAGATGCACAAACTGCTGCTGTTGCAATTGCGCCCGATCTTCTTCCCGCTTTCCCCATTGTAGTTGCTCCTGTGAATCTCGCCGTGCCGATGTTGCTGCGGCTCCACCATTATGACCCCATGCTGCCTATGGAGCTCCTGTAATTGTCCCGTTTTTCGACTAGAATTCCCTTCAAATTCCTAACCTTCTTCTCCCTTCCCCT
Organism: Terfezia boudieri ATCC MYA-4762; assembly: GCA_003788615.2. Classification (NCBI taxonomy): domain Eukaryota; kingdom Fungi; phylum Ascomycota; class Pezizomycetes; order Pezizales; family Pezizaceae; genus Terfezia; species Terfezia boudieri. The sequence continues at coordinate 4,504 of ML121612.1, read as the reverse complement.
TTTATCTTCTGTACCCCGAGACCTCCATCTTCAATCTCGACTTCAATCTCACCTCCCTATACTCTACTATGAATGCCCTATCTGGCTCCTCACCACGGACCCCATGTCCCATCTTTCCCAGTCGTACTCGCCTCTGAAGCTGAGGTGGATTTGCCTTTTTAATCTGACGTGAGCACGTTGGAGGTGTTATTGAAAGAGTGTAATCCCCAGTTAGCATATTACAGTTGCAACGAGCCATCCTAGTATAGGAAAGGCGTCGGGGAATGGGATGTCTTCGTCAAGGATGAGATGGGAGGGTTTTCGCCCTGTGGAGGTAGGCGTCGTGGTTTTGTGGTCACCTCCATGGCCCTTGGTCTTCGAAGCGGATTCGGCTGCAGCAGTGTGGGTACTCGTACTGGTTTTGGAGTAAGTTGGTTATTGTGAAGTGTCACGTAGAGAGTGAGTTTGTACGGAGTATTAACTAAGTGTTTGTCGGGCTTGGCATGCGAGTACTGGAGAAGATAAAGTAGCCACGCTCAGAATGAAGTTCAACTCACAGTATCGTGTACAGTGTGTTCTGTATATTACTGATGAATGACCAGACTATGATGATGATAAGAAAGAATAAGAAGACGAGAAAATGAGAACTTTATATAGAGCACGAACACCGACCAAAGCTCAGCCAAGCTTTCTGTTTTAAAGCAAAATGAAGTGGTTGGCTTAGGAAGTGAGGGCGACATGTTTCGCAAGACTTTTGTAGAGGTGGCAAGTGTGAAGGTGACCGGGGGTATGTAGCCGTGGAATAATCCAGATCAGAACTTATTATGTAGGTAGACAAATAATGTAAAGGGGTTTCTGGTCGTCACGGTAGTTGAGTAAACAAACACCAAACATGTCAGCTATCGTGCGATGGATGGGACCGAATAGAGTATTTGACTATTCAGACATTTTGGCTTTTCACTATGTAGCCTCCAAAAAAAAAGGGTATCTTAGCGATGAAGCAGGCAGCTTAGATATCTAGGTCAGGAGAGGTTGTGGTTGTTGAGAATTTTGCCGTCAAAGTTGTAGATGAGGGAAACCGTGGTTCTTGAGCTACCGGTACTTACGCTGGAGCACTCGTAAGAACGTAAGAACTGGCTGTTGCGTTGTCCAGCGTTTTGCAGGGGTGTGGTCTGGATGAGAGTGCGAAAGGTCTCTCATGGGAAAAACCACACCCATCGCCTTGCAAAGCATAACCAACCGTCAGACTACATGGCCGAAGCACCGGTATACAGCATTTCCCTCGTTTTGTGCGTTATGATTGCATCACTCAACTGATAATCATCTGTGATCGCAGCCTGAGTATAACCAAGATGATGGCCTGCACATCATTGAGCGCGGGGGAGACAACCCTATTGCTGAGTTTGTTGCTCCCTATCTCAGGCCTATCCCAGAGGGAAAATTAACATCTTTTGATATACTAGTATTATTGCCGTACATGGCCTTGCGGCTAACCCAGTATATACTTGGATCAAGAAGGTCCCTGATGAAGACGTTGCGGAGAATGCAAATGCTAAGTTGGGGCGCCTGAACAGCAAAGGAGAACGCGAGGTCATGTGGCTCAAGCATCTCCTGCCGGCCGTGGTACCGCATGCTCGAATCCTGAAGTTCAACTACGACTCAAAGTATCTTGTGAATGCACCGAAGGAGAGCCTGAGGTCACTTGGGGAAAGACTGACCAATACAATTCGCAATCTAAGGGCAAAAGAGGAGCATACAATCAAACGACCCATTATTTTCATCGGTCATAGCTTTGGTGGAATAGTAATACAAGAGGTAGGGTGGACCACTCCATATAGTGTATCAAAGTCATTACTGACATGCATACATTAAGGCTATCGTGTTTGCACAATCTAGCGCAACAGACTATGGAAGCATAGTCTCTAGTACCAGTGGCATTGTCTTCTTAGGAACACCTTTCCGTGGATCTCCTGCATCAACTTGGGGAACGATTATAACGCGTTGCGCATCGGCGCTAGGTTTAGGTTCACATGGCATGCTTCTAAAGACATTGGAAGATCATTCGGAGCGACTTGACCTACTACTGTCACATTTTCTGGTTATAGCGAAACAGTTTGATATTGGGCTTGTGTGCTTCTATGAAACCAAGCCAACATGGTTGGGACTCGGAAGCTATCCTTTGGGAATAAGTACCATTGTACGCACTATCATAATTGTCCTTGTATTGTTATTGATGCAATACAATCTGATCATGAGCGCCCATAATATATAGGTTGTTGACAAACGATCTGCTACTATTGATGGTTATCAACCAAATTCACTGCCGCTGGAACATTCAGCACTGAACAAGTATGGTTCTACTAGTGACAGTGGTTTCAGACTTATCTCCTCCAAATTGGCAGAATTGGTGCAATGGAGCCAAGGAGATAGCCACGCAGTTACCATGACGCCCCAGAAGAGATTGGAATTATCTTACGATATTCCATTCCGCCCTCCCGAAGTCCGGCGGAATGCCAATTTTGTTGGAAGAAAAGAGCTTCTAGAACAGCTAAGGAAAAATATTGAAACAGGTTCGGGAAGAGCAAATATAACTGAGGTAGTGCTTCATGGTACCGGTGGTATAGGGAAAACTCAGCTTGCATTGCAATATGTCTACCACCATAAAGAAGCCTACTCGTCAGTATTTTGGATTAACGCTGCAAGTGAACAGTCTCTGAAGCTTGGATTTACCAATATTATGCAGCGCCTTATTCAATTCCATGCCCAACTATCGGACAAGCCAGACTATACAGCAATTGGTCGCCTGCTTGATATGACTGGAAAACTTAATGCAGCGGGGAAATTCACTGTACAAGAACCTACAGACGAGCAGCACATTGTCGGTGCTGTGAAGCAGTGGCTTGCAGAAAAAGAGAATAACAAATGGCTATTGGTTATTGACAACCTTGATGACCTGGAGTCATTCGACCTGAGCGACTATATTCCACAATGTTGCCATGGGACTGTGATTATCACCAGCAGAAGACCCAACTGTGTACACCGACGAAGGGGGGTGGAAGTCTCGCAGATGCAGGGCAGTGAAGCAGAGATGCTGCTTGTTCAAAGTGTCAATGTTGAAATTGAGTATCTTAATCATGATGGTAAGAGAGGTTGATCATGGTAATCATATTGTATAATGAATTACCTACTAACGCTATGTAGAGCGGCAAGCTGCTGCCGCAATTGTACGGGAGCTTGGATACTTACCGCTCGCTCTTGATCAAGCTGGAGCATACATTCACATGCAGCAATATTCATTTCGTCGCTATCTGCGGGAATATGAGACAAATAGCAGCTACCTCCTGAGTGGCAAGTGGAATGGAGTAGGAAAGCAAGATGATTCTGTTTTTGCCACATTAGAGCTATCCTTCAATGCAATTCAGAAACAAAATCCGAGAGCGGCGGATTTATTGCTATTGTGTGGATTTATAGATAATGAAGACATCCCAGAAGTGCTTTTTCGGGAGGGGATGGAGTTACCAGAAAATGGTATGCGAAGCACCCGAAAGTATACATAACATATTCACTCACAAGTTCCTATAGATACCAGTTTGGACGATTCTCTTCGAATTCTATTCTCATACTCAATGGCAAAGCGGAAACAAAGAGATGATAGTTTCAATATCCATCCACTAGTCCATCTGTGGGCTCGCATTCGACTGGAACCTGAAGAACAAGAGAAAAAAGCCACTGCTTTCATAATAGTATCAAATGCAGTTTCTACTGGTAAGATACGAGCACAGAAGGATTGGGACTTTGAGCGGCGTATTATGGCACATATTGCTGTGATAGGGGGGCATATGAAAACAATAGTGGGTAAAAGGTTATTGAGGGGAGGATATATGCTGGGTGAGGTATGTCAAGCCCATGGGAAATACGATATGGCACTGCAGTGGTATGAGCGGGTATTATCTGGGCAGGAGAAGGAATTGGGGGTGGACCACCCAGACACTCTCACTACCGTCCATAATATGGCATCTATATTCCACAGTCAAGGGCAGTATGGCAAAGCGATAGAGTGGTATGAGCGGGCACTGGCTTGGAGGGAGAAGGCATTGGGGGTGGACCACCCAGACACTCTCACTACCGTCCATAATATGGCATCTATATTCGACAGCCAAGGGCAGTATGGCAAAGCGCTAGAGTGGTATGAGCCGGTACTGGCTGGGAGGGAGAAGGCATTGGGGGTGGACCATCCAGCCACTCTCTCTACCGTCCATGGTATGGCATTTATATTCGACAAGCAAGGGCAGTATGGCAAAGCGCTGGAGTGGTATGAGCGGGTGCTGGCTGGAGTGGAGAAGTCATTGGGGGTGGACCATCCAAGCACTCTCACTACCGTCCATAATATGGCATTGATATTCAGCAAGCAAGGGCAGTATGGCAAAGCACTAGAGTGGTATGAGCGGGTACTGGCTGGGAGGGAGAAGGCATTGGGGGTGGACCATCCAGACACTCTCACTGCCGTCCATAATATGGCATCTAT
>ML121611.1:93775-114865 GCA_003788615.2 Terfezia boudieri ATCC MYA-4762 | reverse complement strand
AACAGCCAACACAAGAATCTGCACATATAACTGTGGATTATGCCTATGTAAGTGTTAGTTCTTCCTCTCTTCTAGTTTGGAAATTTGATTCTGGAGCAAGTTCTCATATGACATATGATATAGGACAATTTGACACAATCAAACCGCATTATGGAACTGTAGAAATAGGAGATAAAAGTATCCTATTAGCAGAAGGGATTGGCACAGTTCGTTTGAATTGTTTGCTTCCTAATGGCTCAGTTAATCCAATTGCACTTAAAAATGTCTTATATGTCCCAACTCTTTGTCATAACTTCTTTTCATAGAATTCAGTTCATTTTAAAGGCTTTAAATGGGAAGCAAGTGGAGATTATGGTCACTTGTATACAAAGAATAGAAATCTAGTTCTTGTTACAAAGTTCCATAATAATCTTCCATATATTATTGAAGTACCAAAACCAGTTGAAACAGTATATATGGCACTTCAAAATACATTTCAATAATGGCATAATGCTTTAGGACATCCATCAAAAATCGATCCAACAGTTTACCATGACGGATATATTATACCTTCTATTTCTCCTCAATTTGAATGCACAACTTGTATTCAAGCAAAATCAACACATAAAGTACCAACAACTCATAGACCATATGCAACAAGACCTTTCGAAATTATCCATAGTGACTTAAGTGGTATTGCATCTGTTCCTTCCTATGGAAATGCATACTATTATATCACTTTGATTGATGATTTTACACGAATGGTTTAGGTTTATTTCCTAAAAACCAAAGACCAAGCAACAACAGAAATTAATACCTTTGTTAATATGATTGAATGCTAATTTTCCACTACAATTCTTTGCTTTAAAACCGATAATGATGGAGAATACATTAGTCATAAGATATAAAGCTTTTGGAACCAGAAAGGAATTCGATATGAACCTATACCACCATATAACCATGAATCGAATAGTATAGCAGAACGCTATAATCAAACAATTCAAACCATGAAGCGAGCTCTGTTAATCAATCTCGATAAACGCTTATGAGCTGAAGCATATGCTACAGCAGTTTACATTCGAAATCGACTTCCTTACTCATTTCTGAATGGAATAATACCCTATGAAGTATTATATCATTCTAAACCAGAGATTTCACATCTTCATCCTTTTAGTTCATCATGTTATGTTCACATACCTAAAGAAAAGCGTCCTGCAGGCTCCAAGTTATATCCACGTGCAGAATTGGCAATATTCGTTGGTTATATACCTACTCCATTAATTTTCAAGATTCAAAACTCCAACAAACATATCTATATAATCACTGCTAAAGAGTGTCATTTTATATCTCCAGAATGGTCTTCAATCAACACAACTAATTCGATTATACCAAACCCACAACTTGTTAGTCTTAATATTGAAAATACAGGTCAAAACTTGATGTCAACTTCTGAGTCAACATCAAATTTCGAAATTAATATACCTCCTCCACCACAAAACGCACATGAATATAAACAAATCCAACTAGAACAAGTTCCTGAACCTATAATACCACAAGTACCGATAAGACAACAACATCAAAGATACCCTTTTTGGGAAATTGTTCAACTTCCTGATACAAGTGATGAAGGTATATTAGCTTCAGCTCTCTTAACAACTAAAGAATACGAACCACGAACATATAAACAAGCAACAACATGTCCTGAATCACCTCGTTGGTTTCAAGCAATGCAAGAAGAGCTTGAAAATGTGAAAGAACAAAATGTTTGGACTATCACTCCAACACCTCCAAATCGAAATATTGTTGGTTGCAAATTGATATATAAGATTAAACGAAATGCTTCAGGCAATCCTATATGATATAAAGCATGTTTAGTTGCTCAAGGTTACTCACAACAACCAGGAATGGATTTCGATGAAGTATTTTCTCCAGTTGTACGATATGACTCGTTACGACTTCTAATTGCTCTCTCTTTGCATTACAATTGGATTATAGATCAACTCGATATCAAAGCAGCATTTCTATATAGATATCTAAAAGAAGAAATCTATATGAAATTACTATAAGGATACGAACAAGATGGACATTGCGCATGCCTAAATCGATCTATATATGGTCTTAAACAATCTCCAAAGGCCTAGTATGATCGACTTACCTCATATTTACTTCTATTAGCTTTTACTCTTTCATCTTTTGATCCCTGTGTTCTTATCAATTTAAAAGATCAAATCTTTATTGCTATTTATGTTGATAATATGACTTTCTTTGGTCCACCTTCCCCTGCTCGAATTGCTCTTAAAAAATCCTTGAAATCTGAATTTCACCTTATAGAGCTTGGAAACCTATATTGGCTATTAGGTATCCAAATTAAATACCATCCTGACATAGTTATACTCTCACAACAAGCATACATTCACAGAATACTGGGTCAATTTGGCATGATGTCTTGCAACTCTGTTACTTTACCTTTGGATTCAAATACTATATTACACAAATTCCAAGATGGTGATAACATTGCAGATATTACCCTATATCAACAGATTATTGGGTTATTGATGTATCTTGTAATTGGAACATATCCAGATTTGGCTTTCTCTATCTCAAAACTATCTTAATATGCCTCAAAGCCTACAACTATATATATAGGAGCTGCAAAACGTATTTTACGTTATATTAAAGGAATAAGAGATACGATACTTACCTATCTAAGAAAACCTGAACTCTCCTTAGCAGGCTTTGCAGATGCAGATTGGACAAATGATAAAGATGACAGAAAATCAATTTCAGGTAATATCTTTCAACTAGCTAAGAATACTATTAGCTGGCGCTCAAGAAAGCAAACTTGTGTCTCTACTTCTACTGTAGAAGCTGAATACGTTGCATTATCTTTAGTAGCTAAACAGCACTTATGGCTTCTTAGAGCTCTGAAAGAACTTGAATTTCCCCCTATTCCTGCTGCACTTAGCACAGATAGAGATGGGGCAGTTGATCTAACTGAAAACTCACGTATAAGTAATCGTAGTAAGCACATTGATATTGCATACTATCATGTTCATAATCTTGTCGAAACTGGCAAAATCATAGTCCTACATATTCCTGGCTCACTTAATCCAGCAGATATTTGTACCAAAGGCATGCCTGGACCACAATTTTTCTTACTGCAGGATGCTGTTTTAGGAACTAAATAATTTATTACAGTACTCTTTTCCTATATATGAAGTTTTTTTTTCCTACAAGATTTTTTCTTCATATAAAGATTTTTAATGAGACTGCTAAAATATTTATACCTGACTATCTATGTCGTGATTAGTGAGGAGGGGTATTAAAAAATGCGTGCTACAAACGCTCTCTCTTACACTACAAATCATATAAATATATATTAGTCATTCCTAATTATATTCCACTACATGTCAAATCATATGCTAAAATACTTACATAAATTAAGTATTTTCAGATGTTCTTCATAACCTTAATGTTATTGTTAGTTAAGTTATTAACTTTATTTTAGCTTTATTACACATGTTTACAACATATGTTAAACTAGATTTTTGAGTTATACTTTTTGTTATAGTTTATTATTACCAACAACTCAAACTTGTTGAGTATGTTGTAATCATGTTGTATATGCATTTAGTACGTTCTGACAGGCACTATAGTCTGCTAGAATTATGTATATATAGGAGGGGATTCCTCCTACCTTGAGAAGATCATCAGCTCATACTTCAATCTCATTCACATATATATTCCTCAATTCTATGCTCTATAGCTCTACCAGAACGTCCTCAATACGCCTATTAGATCTGTTCTTCTTTTTCTCCTTTATTGGATACTTGGTTGAATCCTGCTGCCTGTTGTCTACAGTATATTCTCATATACCTGTATTTCAACAGGTTATGAGCCCGGATTGCTCAACCTCAAATACAACACTTGAATACATCTACAATGGCTCAATTACAGTCACCAGATATCCTTAATCTGGTCGAACAACAACAAGCACTAGTTCCTCCTATTACCTTCAAAATCCCCAAAGATATTCGTCAAGCTGCAGTCAAAATCAATAATATGGAGCCCCTAGTTGGTCAATCCAACTATGAGGATTGGGCTGATACTATGAAGATAGCATTCCGTGGATTAAGAACCTCTACCATAGTTATTGATAGCGTGAAACCCTCTGAAAATGCGTCTGTTAAAGAGAAAGATGTATTTACAACTCTTTCTCAATCTGCTCTTTTGATCTTAATGCAGGTTTTGAGTAAACCCATACTCAAAAAGGTTGCTAAATACGATACTTCTCATGCCATTTGGAAGTACCTACATGATACCTACTATGTTGATAATACCTTCAGTTATATTCAACAATGGAATAACTTCACTACTATTGCTTCCAAATATGATCCTACAAAACCAATTCAAGAATTTATTGATTCCTATAAAACTGAATAGGAATGCCTGTATCAATAAGGCGCCTCAGTCCCTGCCAATACCTATCGACAAGCTCTTCGTACTTTCTTAGGATTTGATGAAGCAAAACGAGACTTCTTACTATCCATACTTATCAAGCATCATTCAAATCCAGTTGATAATCTATCAACTAAAGACAATCTATCTTATGCAGAATTAAAGTCAAGACTCTATAGTCTCTCTGCTAACCATCAATTGGTTAATACAACAGATAGTGCATTAATAACAACTAAAACTCCAGCATCTAAAAAACGCAAAAGAAGCACCAATTCTAATGCAAAAGAGTCTACTGAAACTATTAAATCAGCTAAGTGGTATACTTATTGCAAGAAACATAATAAGACTCCATTTGAAGGTTATAATTAGACTGAATGTAGATGTCTCAAAAAGGATCAAGAGGCTAAGAAACAACAGCCAACACAAGAATCTGCACATATAACTGTAGATTATGCCTATATAAGTGTTAGTTCTTCCTCTCTCCAGATCATACAGCCAGACTCATTATTATCACTAACAACAATGAATGGGGCTTGAGGACCAGTCCTCATATACGACTACCAAAATACAGTGGCGTACGTCTCATTGTACCCCTGGGACAAAGCTATGGCATAAGAAATACAGGTATCAAAAACATAAAGATAATTCAAAAAACCTAATGCCTACTAATAGGAAAAAAAGAAAAATCCTCATAAAATAATATCAGGGTCCTGAGGCTTACGAGGGTTATCCAGATAGAATTTCCGAATGAGTTCAGCACCCCCATCCTTCAGGTTCTCATATGGTTCCCATGTGTCATTGTCAGGACCATAACCCTTCCAAGAAAGTAAATACATCACTCATCCCTTTTTGAGCTCACTTGTCCTAACCTTCTCAATCTGGTATTCCGATTATTCAAGATCAACCGGAGGGCGTGTTGGCGAGCGTCTGCCGGCTATTGTATTAAGGTGGTAGGGTTCCAACAAACTAATATAAAAAACTGGGTAAGTCTTGCCTGTACTTGGAGGGAGTTCTAACTCATAGGCATAAGTGCCAATAAGCCATTTAATTCTAAACTTCCCTCGTAACTTGTAGTCAAGCTTTTTTGTCGGACGCCTTGTTTTGATATTCTTTGCGTTGACCATAACCCAATCTCCCACTTTGAATGTCAGATTCTTCTCTGCTACCTTAATGTTATAGTATTTTGACATCCGGTCCTGTACCGCCTTCATATTTTCCCTCATAGCCAATCTCATTACATCCAAGGTTTCGACCGTCTTGACCGCCTCAGGGTTGTTCGATTCAGTTGCGGCTTCGGTTGAGTTCTGGAAGTTGTTCTTAGGGTGTTGTGCATATGCTGCATAAAAAGGAGTGAGTTTAGTACTAGAGTGGACAGTGTTATTATAACAAAACTCGGCAAATAGTAATAACTCGACCCAGTCATCCTGATCCCAATAGTAATACGTCCGTAGATAATGCTCTAGGGTCTGGTTAACTCGTTCGGTTTGCCCATCGGTCTGGAGGTGATATGCCGAGGACTTATCCAACTCAACTACTAATAACCACATTACTTCTATCCAAAATGAACTCGTAAATACCGAATCCCTATCTGAAACAACCCTCTTAGGTAGCCCATGCAATCTCCAAACCTCCTTGACAAATATCCTAGCCAACTCTATTGCCTTCCGGTTCTTTAAGGGAATGAAGTGCGATATCTTAGTAAACCTATCGACAATAACCTAGATTTGATTATACCCTTTGACTGGTGGTAAATCAGTAATGAAATCCATTGAAATATGTTCCCATGGCCTATAGGCTATAGGAAGTGGTACGAGCTTGCCATATTTCTGGTGTCGAGCCGTCTTATTCCATTGGCAAGCATCGTATATATGAACATATTCTTGTACCCTGTCTTCCATGTTGGGCCAGTAGTAATTTCGTTTTATCAACTCGAGGGTCTTATCATGTCCGAAATGTCCTGCAACTTTAGCATCATGACTTTGGAAAGCCACTTTCAACTTAAAAGAGTTGTTGTCAGGTATATATAAGCGACGTTCGTAGGTTACCATGTTATCCTCCAAACCAAAGTACTCCAGGTCAGGGTACTCTTTGCCAAACTTCAATGCATTCCGAATCCCTAACCACTTATCATTTTTGAGGCTAGCCTCTTGAATTTCCTTTAACCAGTTCGATTCTTTTATCTATGAAGCCTTCACTGCCATAATTCAGCGCGTTACTAGGGTCTCCTCACTCATACCTAGTTGGAATTGACCAGGTTTGAATATCCGAATTGTGTGGTCCTGCTTCTCTCCCCCTTCTTCAAGGTCAGGATCTACCTGACAGGAAAGTGCATCTGGCTTGCCATTCTTATCACCTGGGCAGTACATTATTCTAAAATTGAACTGGCTTAGTATTTCCGCCCATCGTGCCTGCCTTCGATTGAGTATCTTAGTAGAATTAAAATACTTAAGGTTCTTGTGATCTGTATACACAATTATCTCCTCCAGGGCACCCATTAAGAAATGTCTCCATTCTTGGAAACAATTCACAATTATAACCATTTCTTTGTCATGGACATCGTAATTAAGCTCTGCTGGGATGAAGCGTTTCGAATAGTATGCTACTGGGTGCCAACGACCATCTGGTTCGTTTTGAGATAGAATACCAGCCTTGGCTAGATCAGACGCGTCTGTCTCGATTATTTTTGGTCTTTTGGGATGATAATGGCATAGTATTGGAGCCGTGGTGAATCTATATTTCAACTCATCGAAGGCCTGCTGACACTGCTGTGTCCAATTCCAAGGAACCCCATTGTGCGTTAGTGTCTGAATTAGTAATGCCAAACTACTAAAGCCCTAAATAAACCGGTGATAGAAATTAGCAAAACCAATAAATCTTTGCACCTCTTTGACGTACCGAGGAGCCTGCTATGTGAGGATATCCTCGACTTTCTTCTGACCCATTTGTATCCCCTTTGTACCAACTTTAAATCCCACGAATTCAACTTCTGGAACATGAAAGATACACTTATCAATAATAATATAAAGGTTATTCTCCATTAGCTTTTGTAGTACCCAACGGACAAGCTCGACATGTTCTTCCTCAGTTTGGTTATTTATGAGGATATCATCAATATATATAACTATTCCTCGGTCAATTCGTTCCGACAGAATATTATTAACATGTCGCTGGAAAACCGATGGCATATTAGTAAGCCCAAAAGGCATTACTGTATATTCGTATAGGCCATATCTTGTCTTGAATGCTGTTTTCCACTCGTCTCCAGCTGCTATTCGTAGAAGATTAAACCTGAGTTTGAGGTTGAGTTTAGAGAAAACCTGTGAGGTACCAACTTGTTCCATTAAAGTAGTCATAAGTAGTAAGGGATACTTGTCTTTTTTAGTTATGGCATTTAACCCTCTATAGTCTACGACCATTCTGAGCTTGCCACTTGGTTGTTTGGTGAAGAATATAGGAGCGCCCGCACTACTTTTGCTCGGTCTTATCTTACCAGTTCGGAGCATCTCATCAAGGTATTCTTTGAGAAGCTCCAATTCATCAGGGGAGAGGGGGTATAGCTTTCCTGACAGTGGTTTCTTTCCTTCTTCCAGCTCGATTGTCATGTCTTGAGGACCATGGGAGGGAAGGGCTGATTGTAACTCCTTTCCAAAGATTTTTACAAAATCCTTGTACTGAGTTGGCAAATGATCAGCAAGTTCTTGGAGGTTCTCCGTAGCTGTTATTTTCATAACCTTATGTACATCTCCTTTAGCCAACTTCTGATAATCCCATTCCCCTATCTCATTTAGTCTAATATATCAAGCCTGTTCAAGGACCTCATCAAAGTCAGCGAAATCTGTAACCTCCTCGATTTCCCATAGTCTTTTTAGTTCGAGTCCAAAAGGAGCAGTGACTCGCAACTTATCACAGTTCTCTGTGATCCAATCTATCCCCAAAATGAGTGGAAGACCTAGTTCAAGGCATGCAACCTCTGTTACCAAGTCAATCTTTTTGTTTCATTTCGATCTTGCATCTGAGACCTCTATCTTCAGGTTCTGAATCTGAACTGTACCAGACCTCTTGAGAATCGAGCCGTTGGCGCTCTCTAATCTCAGTCTGTTCTCCCTCTTAACCCAAGGCAGCATCATCTGTTCAACAAAATCTGAATCGAAAATCGTAGCTTCTGCACCAGTATTAACCAAAGTATTAATAGAAAGATCACGTTTATTTCCTCTGTACATCCAAGATAAATTAATAGGAATAAGAAACTTCAATTCTTCACGCTTCAATACTATAGCCCCTGATTTTCCTGCCAAAGGGAGATCCTTAATTCTATCCAAAGAAATATCCGGCACTGCCACCTTTCGTGGTCTTTTTTTGAGAGTGCTAACAAGAGGAGCCACCTTACTATCAGCTTTTCGTTTTGTCTCTTTTTTTGCGTTTTTGTTTGATAAAGAAAGAGAAGAAAAAGCAGAAGAAGATAAATTACGAGAAACAGAACTAATTAAAACAGAGTTAATATCCATAGGTTCCCCCTCATGTTCCTCCTTCCAACTGCCAACAGAGATGCCTTTTTTAACCACACAAATAGAAAACCAATCCTGCAAGACTATCTGACCCGATGTACTAGATAGCCTGCACTACTAACAATCTGAGTTCTCCCCATAATCCAACTCATCCTCACTAATGATATGCCTAAACTGAACCTCAAGTGGCGCTACTACAGCTGCTCCTGCAGACACTGTCGCCACTTTCTTGGTTTTCTCTTTTGCCTTACCCTTCCCTTTATTCTTTACTGATGGTTTCCAACCTGCAGTACAATCCTTCATCATGTGCTCCTTATTTCCGCACTTGATACACTGTCCATCCTTTTTCCGAGCCTGGCGCATAGAATAAGTAACCTTATCTTCCCCTGGTTCTTTGTCTTTTTTGGTGGAGGAAGTGTTGGACTGTGTTTTCGACTTAGTGTCATACTTCTTGGTCTTCTGCTTCGGCTTGGTAATCCGATCCTTAAGGTTATCGGATTTTTTCTCCGTAGTTTTAGAGGTCTGGGTCACATCCTTCTTTATCTCAGTAGTCTGCTCCTTTAACCTATATAGGTTTTGCACACATACCTTTCTTCCTTTCTCGTATTCCACCTGAGACCTAGCATTTGCAATAGCTTGAAAGCATGTTTCTACGCTAACTGGTACCTTATCAAGAACGTCCTTATCCGTACTGACTGGAACCATGTATGCTCCCATCTCAGGTTGAATCGTGCTAATTAGGTGCTCCCAGAGCTGTTCACAAGATAGTTCCGCTACCAATTGATGAACCCTAACTCTAGCAATAAAATTCTTGGTCAACTCTCCTTTCTTCTAGTATTCCTTGAGTAGAGAAACCTTTACATCCCTTTTTTCGTGCTGATTCTGGTGGTCGTTAATAAATTCTTGCTTGAAAGTATTAAAGGTATCCCACACAATTACCCCTGTCTTTGGATCTGGGGTCTGCTTATACTGATTAGCACAATACCATATACTGGCTCCCTCTGTTAGTAGATCCGCTACAAACAAGATCTTGTCACTATGTGTCTGGTAGGTCTGGGGCATACGAATAAAGGTATGATTAACCTTCATTAGGAATTCTCTAAGCTTGCTAGATGTACTATCGAACTTAGATGGTAGAGGAAGGTTTCAAGGTTCTTTTCGCTCTGTAGGCATATGCTGTGGAGGAGGTACTGGTAGTGGAACTGGAGGTGGGACTGGAGGTGGGACTGGAGGTGGAACTGGAGGTACAGGTGGTAGGGGCGGAGGAGGTATCAATTCCTGAATACCTGGAATAATAAACTCTGAGTCTTCGGGATTAATAGATCGAGTTCTTTTGACTGATCGAGGTGGTTGTTATTGTAGGTCCTTGATTTTTCGCTTATTTGTCAAGACGCTATGGGAAAGTTCTTCTACCGATTCCTTATTGCATTCATAGCTTACAATTCGATCTTCCTGTTTTTGATTGATTGCCTTCTGCACCCATGCATTTAGACCTGTTATATCAGCTTTAATCGTATTAAACTCAAGTTTAGCTATATCAATTATGATCTCATGATCCTCCTTAAGTTTTTTTGTGAGATCCATCTACTGCTTTTCCAAAGCAGCGCTTATTGTTACCATTAGCCGTTTAACTGTATCCTCTTGGCTATCGGATTGCTCCTTTAATACTGCTACTTCTTCTGTTACTTGTTGTCATAACAGTTTCAAGTCTTCGTAAGTAGCTTTTGCCCCCTCAAAGATAATCTTATGAGCCTCCTGCTAGTCTCTGAGGAGACTAGCTTGTGCTCTTAACCCCCTGGTTAACTCAGTAATCTTACCTCATTGGCGGACAAACTCTGTTGTTCCATCTTGAATTATTCTAGCCAATAATTCTTCATATTGTTCTTGAGTTATATGTGGGAATAGACTTGTTCTGGTGGGTCGTGGTGGGACTCGATGCCTCGTTAATGTGGCACTAGGTACTCATAGTGGTGGTCTTTGAGAAGGTAGACCAAATCGGCAAATCATTCCGACAGGGAATGGTTCCAATTTATCTGGTGAATACATTGGGTTTTGTAGTCCAGAGGATTGCATTCCTCTGGATAGAATATCCTCCATTGGTTGATCTATTGGATCTTCCTCTGTATCTGTATCTGATGGAGGCATATTCTGGGGTCTTTGGGTAATTGCTCGTGGAGTCACTATCGGAAACGTGATACTTTGGTAGGGCTGGCGAGACCCTCTCGGGGTCGGGGAGTTAGACATATTGATTCAAGTATATTATTCAAAAAAGTCAAACAAGAATCACTTGTTTACAAAGTAATGTCACGGAGGCCCTATTATCACTTATAGCACTCTTGCAACTACAAAATAGAATGGCCGTATTCTGTCTGCCGCAACGATAACTATTCTACAACAAAGAATAATATCCTATAGCAGTAAAGTTCAATTCCACAATAGTTCCTCACGAAAGATCTTATTTCGCAATACAAAATAAATCCAATATCGCTTGAACGTAAAGTTAACTTAGACTTAGAACTTTGTAGGCTTCGTATAGTCTAGGTGCTCTTGCTTTCGAATACTTTTGATAGTAGAATCAAATTCAACCAGGAACTACTAGCACTATTTATAACGCGCGGTGGTTGTAGATATTCTTTGATAAAATATTTTGGGGACGCATACTCTACCTATTACTTTCGAATTAATTAATTCTAAGTATTATGCCATCTACACCTTTTGTTAACGCAGGTGCTATCTGCGCTCCTTGTCACAGGTTACTAACCTAAACAATGAGTATTATCCCATATCTGCATATATACTAAAACTTCGCTTAAAGCTCTCTAGCGTTATTAACGAATACCTAGCCAAAACAACTAAACTCATCTTCCGATATCCTACCAAAACCGACAATGCCATTAAGTTATTCCTTAACAGTGTCATAGGGTCATTTATTTGAGCTTCCGGTAATATTCACTTAGTAGGGTCTTGTGTTCATTAAGAAATTATTTCCAACTGCACATAACTCTATGAATAGAGAACCGTGGGTCACAAACAAACTATCATTGGTAAGGTCTTATCGCAACGAAGATTATGGAATCTTAGTTCATCTTGATACCTAACTTATTCATAGAGTTATTACTAATAGTTAGTAAACATTCTCTTAGGCTTATTACACCTTATTAAAAGGCTAATAACTCCATGAGTTTTACTCCGATCATAAAAAGGATTTCAGAAATGGAATCAGGACGTCGAGTAGGCCTAGATAGAACCTTGGAAATATAAATTCTGAGAACTTTTTATTCTCGCCCTATCTTTGGCCTACTCCCCAAGTTGCTTCCCTTATAGTGTCACCGGACGCACTTTGGTCTAAAGTACGCCCTCGTGGCTTCATTTTTTTATTTATTTTTACCGAATTATTTTCCTGCAGTTCAGGGTAATAATTCAGGTTTCAGGGTAACGCCAAGAGTTCAGGGTAATAGCTTCCAGCTAGTAGTATATATATATATAGTATATATTGATCTGGGTATAACTATAGAACCGTTATTCGGATTGTTCTGAAACTTAAACCGTAGCTCTCTCAAGGGTCTATGGACGTTCCATAAGTGTTAGAACTATCTGTGATAATTCTTTACTCCTCCGAGGTTCATACCCATTACTAATAATTATCTTATGGATAAATATTAGAAACGTTTGTACCATACTACTATGAGTGTACCTAGAGTCCGTATGGATATTCTAGAGTCGTTCTATGTAGGCACAAGTACCTATGGTAGGGCTGGATGTCACCCCGTGACAAATTCCTCTTGTTCGGTTAGACTTTGGCGAGGTATTGCTACTGCTCTATCCTGTACCATTAGCCTATGTTCGGTTGGCTTATTATATCTGCCATAGGCTTGGTAGTTGATAGGCATAACACTAATTACCACAGCGAACTGCAGCATGAGTTGTACTGTAGTCTAGTTGTCTTGTGTTACTTCCAATTCCACTTTAGAAATTTAAAAATTAGGAAGCTATTCTTGCTCCTCCAAATCCAGGTAGAATCTCTTCTGCTCATCTGACAGCTCATACCATTTGTACAGAATATAAGCCTTCTTGCAGACGAACCTGACCTCACAATTCCTTTGTACAAGTTCTTCGAATTTTCCACTTGCCATATCCGTTAACTGG
The DNA here is from genome assembly GCA_003788615.2 of Terfezia boudieri ATCC MYA-4762. Classification (NCBI taxonomy): domain Eukaryota; kingdom Fungi; phylum Ascomycota; class Pezizomycetes; order Pezizales; family Pezizaceae; genus Terfezia; species Terfezia boudieri. Next base: position 101,777 of record ML121611.1, on the reverse strand, counting down.
TTCCTTCGGGTACCAATTGCCCTCCCCGTAATCATAGTATATTCTTGTACCTTGATCTCGGCTTCAAGTGTCCTATTTACTTTTTCTCGCCTTTAATCCTTGGCTCGCTCCCATGATAGCAGTATTCCAAGCAATTTCCTATATATTTCCCGAATTTTCTTAGTATGAGAATTAGTAGAGATACTCTATACCTTCCTCCCACTGCTAAATTTGGTGTCTAGATTAAAGTCCCACCGGCCCCATAGGAAGTCAGCATATCTGGTATAAGGATTCCTTAGAGATAGAATGTGGGCTAGTTCGGCCCCTGTCCTACATGTTGTTAAAACATCCTCCCTTGGGGTTGGGATTAGGGCTAATTCCACTCTTATTCTTTTTCTTGTCGGAATATTAATATTTTCCCTTGGGGTTGCATAGGGGACTAGTTCGGCTCTAGTCCTTCTTCTTCTTAGAACATCCTCAACTAGAGCTGGGATGAGGGCTAGTTCAGCTCTAGTTCTTCTTCTTCTTGGAACATTCTCAACTGGGGTTAGGATAAGGGCTAGTTCAGCCCTAGTCCTTCTTCTTCTCAGAAAATCCTGAATTGGAGTTGGGATGAGGGCTAATTCTGCTTTAGTCTTCCTTTGTTTTAGAAGGTGCTCCATAGCCAACGCTTTATAACTCGTCTTGGCTTGCTTGGCTATCAGGTTGACTAGCAGTTCTCGAGTTATTTTCTTTTTTTTCTGCATAGGAGGCTCAGGTAGCTCTGATACTACATTACGAAAGATTTTTCCTCGCCCCAACGCCCCTCTGGACCTCCTGATACACTCTAGTGACCTCTTGGACGCCTGGTCACCGCTTGCGCCACCACGCCTACCTCCGCATATTAGGTGTCATAAGTCCACGGAGTGCCCCATAACGTCTATTCCCTGGCATGTGCCGCCACCAAACCCTCCCTGCCACTCACCGTCCCTCAGGCATCATAAGTCTATGAAGTGCACCGTAACATCTATTACCTGTCATGTGCCACCACCATACCCTCCCTGCCACTCACTGTCCCTCAGGCGTCATAAGTCTATGAAGTGCACCATAACGTCTATCACCTGTCATGTGCCGCCACTATACCCTCCCTGCCACTCACCGTCCCTTATACGCCCTGATACCTATGCACTAATGTCTCACCATCTTAGTCCACCAGACACTCCCCATCCCACGCTGGTTGTATACTTGTACCTTCACCTTTGCTCGACACTTCCCCACTCAGTATCCACTCATCCTGTTTGACCCCAGGCCTCATAATGTCTCTGGGCAACTTTTACACATCCTCCGCCTCCATATCCATTGACTGTCTCACAATTGCATTATCATTCCAACTTCCCCTTGTAAGTTATTTCAATTCCCGGCTTATTCTATTTATTCATATCCTAACTCATCTAATCATACAACTCGTTCTACGTATTAAAATCAATCCTGTTATTAACCAACCAGACCCTACCAGGCTCCATTGGTATCAGATGTGCCATCCCCTCTATATCAGAAACCTTGATAGTATGCAGTGCCCCTTCATCCTCTCGTTTTTCTATCCTTATCATCCCCTCCTCACTATGCGGTTTGCTAGAGCCCTTCACTCTCAGAAATCTCACATATGCTACCTCATACGTTGTCCCTATCCCATTCGTTCCCATCCCATTCCAGATTCTGAAAAGTTCCTCCAGCCTAGCTATAGTACGACCATCGAGTTGCCTACTGCATTCCTGTGACCGCAGCCGCCTTCTTACCCAAATCCAATCTGCCCTAATATTTCTATGCTTTCTAAAGTCCCTATCCCCTGTCCACCGAACATTGTGAGTATCTAAACCATCTCCTTGAAATTGCAGCACTGCGACCCTAAGACTACCGACATACTGCCCTCGGTACCCCTCTATCCCCTCCCTATCTCCTGTAGAAACTCCCAAATAACTATTGATATATAGGTAATTCCGAAACTTGCCAATTAGGTTTGGGATTTTAACAGTCTGTGCAAGGACTAACAGCGGTTCTACTATTGCGTTCCATGACTACAGCTGCCCAGACAACCTCGAATGCTCTTTGTTCGAAGTCGTACCTTGTGGATCTTTTCTCATCGTCATAACTAGAGCCTTCATCTCAACGTTGAATGTCACCTCCTTATCCCACGCACATAAATTCAACTCCAGCATCTTAAATGCATAGTCTCTTATATGTGAGTCCAGAATTTCGACTGTTGCGTCAACCCTATTCGACCGTTTATAAGCATCCTTCAATAGCTTGTGAAGGGACTTGGTAATTTCTGTCAAATACTGTGGGAGGGTTGCAAATTGAATAATCTGTTCCACGTAATGTGTGAGAAGGTGTAGCTTCGGGTAGTTGAATGTAGACTGACTTAGCAAGTCAGTCACCAGGTGTTCTTGTTCCAGATGATTTGCCGATACTTCTTTTCCCTTTTGTATGGCTGTAGTCGGAAAGTAACTCGAAATCGTTGCCTGACATACCTGAGTCGCTGCCAGATCCTTAGAAGCCCCCTTTACCTTGTTCTGGTCAGCCTTACTTGCACGGAATTCCCCAAATACATGACGATATTTGTGGAATTCCTATAGGTACTTAGTCATATATTGGATTGTCTCAGCCGTATGACTTCGATATTATGCAATTAAACAGAAGTCCAACAGCGCACGAACGGCCCGTATGGCGATTTTCATGTCAGCTTGAGCAGTTGGCCCTAGACGGCTAGTGTTCTTCTCGTAATGCAGGGTACCTGTGAAACAACCAAGAATGACCCGTCCCATACCTCGCATTTCCGTACCACTCCATATTGTGATTTGGCGATACTGCTTCCGTGGTGGAGTAAACCCTAGGTATGGTGGCAATATGCTCCATATTTCATCGAAAACTGCAATTCTTTTGTGTTTTCCCAGAAACCCCTCTATCCACTCCATCAAAATTTTCAAGACACCTAGGTGAATATTATGTAGTATGTCTCCACGTACAATGCTCGGTGGGCGGACTGTGGGGAGACTCCATAGCGCATTCTGGATCGGCTTTACATCCAGAGTGATTAACCTGTCATTCACAATTAATTTCCTCTATATTGTAAAGAAAGTCGGCGTGCTTTTCTGACTAGTTCCTATTGCCTCCGGCAATACTTGGAGTTCCACTTGCAGCAAACTATAGGAGCACGGGAACCTGTAGTTTCTGCCTTAAGTATTTGTCGCCCGCTCATATTCTGATGTCGCTCTAGTTGTAGAAGTTAAGCCCGGCTGGCTTGTAACTTATTATTAACACATAGAGAAAGGTAGACCCGTAAAGGGTCCCAGAATATAGCAGTTCAATACTTTATTTATTGAGGTAGATATCTAGCTCCTCTAGCTTCTCCTTGCTTAAGTCTGTCCCCCTCATTCCATAGGGGAATGAACCTGTAGTTATGCTAATTCTCCACAGAGGGGTGAGTCAGACTTGAGGCAGTGCAGTGGCAGTGCTCAGTCTCTGACTCATACATGATTTGAAATCAACAACAGAACTTAGTAGAAACTTATACATGACTCACGTTCATTAATAAATAAACTACATAAGTTTAATATCAATACTATTTAGTTGCCGGCCTTAAACAATAGTGTTTGTTGTAAGTACTGCGCTGACTAAATAGCTAATTCCACTAGTTGAGATTGGAGTTGTACGGGAGCTACATTTTATATAAGTATATAAAATGTAACTTCCTTACACATATGCAGCAAGGGGCAGTCTCGCTACAACCGCTTTTGTCAGACTAAATCTTCGCCAGACCACCCTCACAATCCAGAGCTTGGCGAAGGTTTAGTTGCTCACAAAAGCCATTGTAGCGAGATTGAGTAAGGGGGGTGACAGACCTATTGTTATTGTTGGCCGCCCACAGGTACTCATAGGCAATATGGTTATGCTGAGCATAGAGTCGTTTAGGTAATAACCCAAGCTGATCTCGACTCACTGTACATATTGGACCCCAGTTGACTTTTATGCAATGGATATTTATATTCTCCATATGATCAACAAGCCACGTTGATACGATAGGTATACAACGCTGGACATTCTCATCTCCACATACTATCTCCAAGCCACCAGCCTTCGTAAAGTTAGTCATTGTCCAACAGAGTCTGTTTTTGAGTTTGTCACCTTACCTCAAACATACTGACCAGGGGTGCCAAAATCCATTCAATCAGTCGGTGTTGAGTCTCAAGGGAATTATGCTCTTGGTTCCAAACTGAGAAACCAATAAGGGACTTTGCTCGTTTCGGGCCAACTGGTAACAGGCCTATTAGAATCCACGCTTGGCTTGACGGTTTATTTCGGATAGCTGATGGGATATTCCCCACGCTCATGAAAATTGGCCACAACTTCTTATCACTAGAAAAGTTCGTCAAGCATGTCTGATCGGAGGTTAACAGAATAGGTACTAGGCTCATGCCCACTGGGAGGGTCATCTAACAGGCTGTTAGTAGCTGTTTATTTCATAAGGGACTAGATAAAACCCTACCTGCGTGTCCCACCACCAGTCTCCCGTATTCATCTCCGTATAGACCCTGTTACCTTGTCGATCAAAATCCCTCTGAGGTTTGAAAATCAGATACTGAGTGTATGCTTTCTGGTGGAGAAGATAATGAATACACTATTCAACGTCCCTATAGAAAAATCTCACCCCTTTTTGTAGGTGGAAATCCACAGTCCCATGTTGCCATGCAGGTTGGTCTATTAAGGCCTGCATTTTATTATGCCATGTATGACCAGACTTATAGCTGACTCCTATTGTCCGGGAGGCATCCAGAGGCAACAGCTTGTCTTTGAAAAATTGGTCAATGTGCTTTATTGAAGTCTTACTCTGATGGAAAAATCGTGCAAGCTTATATTCATAAGCACTGGTAAATAGTAATAGTGGATTCCATGATGAGTTCTGAATCGGCGTAAACAATGTCCGCTGTATGACTTGTCCGACCTGGAGTAACTGTAGAGGATACTCCTTGTAACGAGGCTCGGGGGCTGGTGTGACCAAGGGGTACGAGCGGAGCGAGGGCAGGAGGGGGGTATTGCACACGTAGTTAGCGCTACGTGTGTGATGCGTGGAGCGGGGGGTAGAAGGCAGAGGTGCAGGCCAAGGCAAGACAAGGCAAAGGGGGAGGCGAAGGCAGAGGTGAAGGTGAAGGTGAAGGCGAAGGCGAAGGCGAAGGCGAGGACAAAGGCCAAGGCAAGGCAAGGCAAAGGCAGAGGCAAAGGCAAAGGCGAGGACAAAGGCCAAGGCAAGGCAAGGCAACGGCGGAGGGGAGGTGCAGGAGGAAGGTGCACCAGCGTGGAGAGAAGCAAGGTCCTGTATTTAGTATACAAGATGTTGGATAGGGATCCAACAAGAGGGCAGAGAGAGCCAGCTATATATACAGGCTTCCTTCCTGGCCAAGGCCATTGAAAGGAATAAGGTTCCCGAAACCCCCTATCTCGAGAGCTGAGATAACAATGCTATCACCTAAGTTCGCAGGTGATACCAGAAGGAACAATGAATAACATCAACGAGGTCAGACTAGGCTGGGAAGGGACGGTTGTGACACTATCCCCCCTTTAGGCTTGGAGCTCCAGCGACGAAAGACAAGGCGAAAGGCAGGGCGGAAAACAAACAAAAACAGGCGAGTGGAACCAATAACCAATAACCAATAACCCAACCCTAACCCTGGTAGTACGCGGAAGTATATAACAACAATAATTATGACAACAATGGCAATAATAACAGTGACAATAGCAACAACGACAATAACGACCCTAATAACCAATTTCCCGAACGACAAGAACATCACTGGGCAGGGCGAGGCTTCCGGGAGTAGTGCTGGTGGAACAGGGCGACCAAGTCCTGTGCGTTTTCCAGCTCCTCCGCTGGTTGCCAGGTCGTCTCTTCGTCCCCCAGCTATTTGACCTTATACTGCAAACGCCCATACCTCTTCCGTGAGTCTAGTACCTCCTCAACCTTCCATTCCTCCTCACCTTCGATAACTATGGGAGGGGGTGGGGGGTGTTTCTGTCCTGGGAGAGGGTCCTCCGCGGCGGGCTCGATCTCGAAGGCATGGACAACCGGGTGGCATTTGATATTCTTGGGGAACCTCAGTCAATAGGCATGAGTGCCTACAGCGGCCAACATCTCGAATGGACCCAAGAACTTGTGGTCGAGCTTGCGGGAGGGCCGTTCTGTTCGGAAGTGCCGGCTGGAGAGCCACACCTTATCCCCTGGCTGGTACCTTGGAGCTGGCAATCTCGAGTTGTTTGCATATTCCGATTGCCGGGCCTGTGCGTATGCCAATTCTGACTTCAGGGTAGCATGAAGCTTGGCGATTCCCGGTGCGAACTTCGTGGCTGGGGCGTCATTTCTGGCTTTCTGTAGGAGTGCCAGGGAATCCACGAATCGAGAGTGCCATTCATAATTGGCTAGGAACAGAGAGGTTTTCGAGGACTCCGAGAATTGGTTGTTGGCGGCGAATTCACAAGTCGCCAGTAACGAAACCCAGTTGTCCTGCTGGTAGTTCACAAAGGCCTGCAGATACTGCTCCATGATGGCGTTCATCCTCTCCGATTGGCCATCCGTCTGGGGGTGATATGCTATCGACAGACGTACTTTGATCCCTAGAAGCTCGCAGAAGGCTCTCCAAAAGTCCGAGGTGAACTGAGGGCCACGGTCGGACACAATGGATTCGGGGAGTCCATGGTACTGGAACACGTTGTTGAGGTAGAGGTTGGCCAACTCCTGAGCAGAACAGGTATCTCGACAAGGTACGACATGCCTCATCTTCGTCAGCTGATCCACTACCATCAAGATGGCGTTAAATCCCGAGTCTTCTGGCAATCCCATCACGAAATCCATGGTCAGGTGCAGCCACGGCCGATCCGGGATATCCAGGGGCTTCAGAGTGCCATATGGGGTGTGGCGGACAGGCTTGGCACGTTTGCATACATGGCAATTCCGTATGTACCGCTCCACGTCCTTCCGCTGGTCAATCCAAGTATACTCCCTGGCCAGAAGCTCTAACGTCTTGGCTACTCCAGGGTGACCTGCCACCAGGCCGTCGTGGTGTTCCTTGATCAATCGAAGGCGCAGCTCTCCTTCCGGCACATACAGCCGTTCGAGGTGGTAGAGGAGGCCTTCCTGGACGGTACACTCGGCTAGGGAGATCTTGGGGTGGCGGTGCTGGCCAGAATCCACTGCGGCGATAATTTCCTTGGCCAGGGGGTCATCCTCGTATGCCTGTCTCACCAGTTGTTGGAGGTCAGCTCTTCCATCAGCCTCAGCCTCAGCTTCCGCATTTCCTACACGTTCGGAAGGATCCTAAACGGTTGAAAATGGCGGCCAAATAGAACCCTATAAGTTCCTAGCGCCGAGGGGACTACCGGAACTGTTTTTGCTTCCGTCTTCGATCGAGTTACTGCTTTTTCCGGAAGACCACCTTAGGTCTTCGAGTCAGCCGGAAGGTCTTTGAGTTCCTTCGGAAGACGAGTCGTAACTAAGATCGGGTAAAGTTGGGACTGGTCCTTACACAGTAGCTTTGGTTACGAAGACTGATACAGAGGCGTCCATAGAACAGGGTCTTACTGCTATTACCGTAGGAGGTGGGTCACCGGATGAAGAGCTTTTTCGTGAGGGGCCGGCTCACGTTGATACTCTAGATACTGTTCCTCGACTACCGGTAGCACACTCGCAAGCTTCTTACCTCCGGTGTAGACCTCAGTCGGTTCCCCTAGTAGCTCCATAATAGACTGGTGTTTTTGGAACTCATAAAATGTTGGTGGTTCGACGAGTTGGCTGCCGTCCGGTCTACCAGCCTTAAAGAGAGAGCCAAGTTGAAATTCTAATTTATGGCAGGACCTTTCCGACCCCCGTTCGGGTTACGCAATTGGGCCTCTAGTCCTCTAGAGGGATTCCCCCCCCTACTTTCCGATTTTATGGTTTTAGTCCACCATAACTTCGGGCTTTAGGAACTAGACCACCGGTTACAGGAACGACTACGAC
>ML121611.1:60280-77621 GCA_003788615.2 Terfezia boudieri ATCC MYA-4762 | reverse complement strand
ATCCCATGTCTGCATATATACTAAAACTTCGCTTAAAGCTCTCTAGCCCTATTAACGAATACCCAGCCGAAACAACTAAACTCATCTTCCGATATCCTACCAAAACCTACGATGCCATTAAGTTATTCCTTAACAGTATCATAGGGTCATTTATTTGAGCTTCCGGCAGTATTCCCTTAGTAGGGTCTAGTGTCCATTGAAAATTTCTTTTCAACTGCACATAACTCTATGAATAGAGAACCGTGGGTCACAAACAAACTATCATTGGTAAGGTCTTATCGCAATGAAGATTATAGAATCTTAGTTCATCTCGATACCTACCTTATTCACAGAGTTATTACCAATAGTAGGTAACCCTCCTCGTGGGGTTATTACACCTTATTAAAAGGCTAATAACTCCATGAGTTTTACTCCGATCATAAAAAGGATTTCAGAAATGGAATCAGGGCGTCGAGTAGGCCTAGATAGAACCTTGAAAATATAAATTCGGAGAACTTTTTATTCTCGCCCTATCTTTAGCCTACTCCCCAAGTCGCTTCCCTTATAGTGTCACCGGACGCACTTTGGTCTAAAGTACGCCCTCGTGGCTTCATTTTTTTATTTATTTTTACCGAATTATTTTCCTGCAGTTCAGGGTAATAATTCAGGTTTCAGGGTAACGCCAAGAGTTCAGGGTAATAGCTTCCAGCTAGTAGTATATATACATATAGTATATATTGATCTGGGTATAACTATAGAACCGTTATTCGGATTGTTCTGAAACTTAAACCGTAGCTCCCTCAAGGGTCTATGGACGTTCCATAAGAGTTAGAACTATCTGTGATAATTCTTTATCCCTCCGAGGTTCATACCCGTTACTAACAATTATCCTACAGATAAATATTAGAAACGTCTGCACCACACTACTATGAGTGTACCTAGAGTCTGCGTGGATATTCTAGGGTCGTTCTATATGGGCACAAGTACCTATGGTAGGGCTGGATGTCACCCCGTGACAGTAGGCCAATGTCATTTCAAGGATGGTTAGGCACAGGTACGGTAGGTGCCAACCACTAGAAGACTAGTCTGCCTGCCAACTTGATCGTCCATCACTAGTCTAGTTGCATAACACCAAATATGACAAATGATCAAAATCCTTGCAGCCTCATAACATGGGGCCACAAACTCGGTTGTGCAACCAGACTAGGCCATATATGTGCCAACTAGACTACCACTAGTAGTGCCACATGCCAACATCCCCTCCCTAGTCTTGCTATAATGGACGGCAGAATCCTGTCTGGTATAGCTAGTCTGGTTGCAGTATAGCAAAGGTTCCGGTATAGAAAATGGCATTAGCTCTTAGCACGGGGCTGACCAGTCACGTGGGTTTTGAGAATTCACCTAATACAAGTTACATTAAGCCTAACAGAGTAGATTATTCAGCAACCAGATATGTCTCATCTGGTATAGCAAGAGAGAAATGTATGGGGACAAAGATAAGAAGACCCCTGCACTCCTCCAGCACTCTGTCCAGTCCAGTATTGTATGGCCATCCAGTATAGGGAGAGAGAATTTGCTGGTAAGAAATCCTGAAGCCTCTGGTCCATCCGGTATTACACGGGATCTGCTATAGCGAGGTCCAGTCTAGGAGCGGTCGGGTTCAAGACTAGATCCGGTATAGCAAGAGTTGACTGTACCAACGTCCATTTCACATCCATTCCTAAACCAGACTAGTCTCCCTAGTGTCGATCAAACCCTGAGACTACTATAGAGACCAGACTAGAGATCTTGGTAGTCTACTTAGATCTTAGGTACCAGCAAGGGTACTAGACTAACTACCAATATTGCTGTCGCTGTTAGGAAGCAGACATCAATGGGCAATCTGGCTGCCAAGGTTATACGCTAGACTATATAAAGCTATTGCCCATAATGTCCATTTCCCAACTAGTCTGGTTTCTTAAAGTCACTTTGTGACATTCACCACTAAACTTTAGTCTCGACAAACCTTTGGCATCATGGTCAACTGCATAAAGAAACAAAATAGCCATTAGGGTGACCTCAAGGGCCAATCATATCTGGCTAGGGGTATAACTTAGACTAAATCAAGTAATCCCCGATAATGTCCATTCCCCAACTAGGCTAGTCCTGACTATTTTTATATTCGCTTTATCATATTCGCTCTGTTACATTGATCAAACTTTGGCCATAATTCTCCATACATTGAAGTTCTTTGATAGGTCCAACTTGTAAAAGAAATAGTAGCCATGAACAAGTCCTTATCCTATTTATGACGGTACCGTCTTCCCCCTTCATAGTCCTTAAACATCCCTAAAGTTCTTGAATAGCTATAACAACCCGCTGTCATACCATATTTGAGATATCGTGACAGAAGTTTACGAAACGGCAAATACAAAGTCCATTTAGTTCTCTATTCCATTGTAAGCAGACTCAAAGTAGCCGTGCACCCATTGGCACTCCCACTAAGATCTACCTAGTTCAGCTAGCCATTGATTGGCTATATCAACCACTGTATCAAATGCTGCCAAAAAGGAAACTACGAGACAACGAAGATTTGGAGGATGACCATCACGTAATATGGTCCAACCATAGACATGCAAAACTGGTTGGATTTTTTGAGGAAGAAGTTCCAGAAAACCTGTATGGGCTCTGGAGGTGAGATGTTGCTCACATAATGAAACAAGATGGTATCTACGGACCCCAAAGGGCTGGAACAGATGCATGGACTACCTTTTTCAAGCAAGCTACAGCTCTCCCTACGATGGCCCCTATCGGTCAAATTAACTATGTGACTAATAAGTCCCTTAGCTACGTGGTCAATATCTTGGCCCAAGACATTGCTAAGAAAGTATGTAGCACAGCTGTTATTAGAGATAAGGTAGTGAAAGCTGCACGAGAGGCACATGCAGCCAAATATCCAGATGATCCCAGCCTCCCAATACTCGGTAAGGCTCTACAACGGAAAGGTATGAAAGGGAAGCAGGAAGATGACTGGGGTGAGGACGAGAACGAGGACAAGGATGAGGACGCAGAGGAACCAAGACAGATATTGAAGAGGCCTAAGCGTATCGTAAGGGGAAGTAAGGGTATTGGATATCTAAAACCAGTGTTGAAGGGGGATAAAGGGATAGTGGGGGTAGGTACTAAGGGGATTGTAAGACCTCTAGCGACACGAACATCCAAGAAGGTTCTGCACATTGAAGAGGACGATGAGGAGGAGGAAGAGGATGCTCTCAAAAATATCAAGACAAGAAGCGGGACTGGGAGTGTAGGAGGAGGTAAGGGGATTGTAAGACCTCAAGAGACACGAACATCAAGGAAGGTTCTGCACATTGAAGAGGACGATGAGGGGGAGGAAGAGGAAGCTCCCAGAAATATCAAGTCCAGAAGTGGAACCGGGAGTGTAGGGGGAGGTAAGGGGATTGTGAGACCTCAAGGGACAAGAACATCTAAGAAAGTTGTGATCATTGAAGAGGACGATGAGGAGGAGGAAGAGGATGCTCCCAAAAATATTAAGACCAGAAGCGGGACCGGAAGTGCAGGGGGAGGTAAGGGCTTTGTAAGACCTCAAGTGACACAAACATCAAGGAAGGTTGTGGACGATGAGGAGGAAGAAGAGGCTCCCACATACATTAAGACTAAAATCGGGACAGGAAGTGTAGAGGTAGGTAAGGGGATGGTGAGATCTCAATGGATACGAACATCCAAAAAGGTTATAAACATTGAAGAGGATGATGAGGAGGAAGAGGAGGTTCCCACATACATCAAGAGCAGAAGTAAGAAGGTGAGTATGGGAGGGAGTAAGGGGATTATAAGAGGGACATGTTAGAGGCGAGCTAGTGATACCGGTGATATCTGTCGGAATATCGGTATTTGGGGCCTACGAGGGCACAATCACTAGGCTTGGACCTAACTGGGCTAAAGGTGTGAAGAATATAGACTGATTCATTCGGTAAAGTAAAGTAACCCAGCGATACAAGACTTCGCTTGAGTCTTAGAGAACAATAACTAGATACAAGACGTGGGCATATATATAGAAAAAGCGGAGTTAACACCTGGCCACCTACCATCGGGTGGCACCGGCCCGGTCTGCATAATCTCAGCCGTAATATTACTCCCCCTCTGCTAGAGGGCGTCTCAACCGACCAACTTCACTCACCCTACTCCCTCCACCTATGCATGTATATTGGTAGCAATTAGGGCGCACCCCACTCAGAGGACCCCCCTGAGCCCACTAACCTACTCAGCACTACTGACTGGGTTAAACCAATGGAATTGACCTCAACCTCTGGCAGCTATGGCTTGTAAGGTAGCTCGGAAGGACAGGGTATTCTCTCAAATATAGTGGCGTCATGCCAGAACTTAAACATCAGACCGGGTAGCTTCACTTCTCTGGCAACTCGCCATCAATCCGCTTCCCATAATATGTGGATCAACTGATCTGGGTATCTCAAATATGAGGTGCATCATATATATGGATCATAGATCCAAAACATCTGAAGGATCCGCAGATCCAGGGTAATCTTGATAGGGGGGGGTATCCCACATGCCATTTCCGTTAAAAACCTCTGCGCAGCAAAACCCAGTGGGAAAAAGCCAACGTCATAGGAAAAGGTTCAATGCATGCTTTCCCAACTGTCCAACCCAACTTGCCTGTGCAAGGGGGGGGTCTTGGTCATTTGTGCGCTCGTGGCACTTGTTCGGGTCTTCAGCGCTCGCAGTACTCGCTTGTGTCTTTTCCCAAGGCGGGGGTCTTTGAGCTTTCGAGCTCGAACGGGGTCTTTGACCAAGGCGGGGTCTTTGAGCTTCAAGCTCGAACGGGGTCTTTGAGCTTTTCGGAGCTCGAATGGGGTCTTTGAGCTCGATAGCTCACAAAGGTTTTACTGGCGTTTCTTCGCTCAGCCGGGGGCCTTGCTTCAGAGGTTTAATTAGCTGTATGCGAGCTCAGCCATCTCAGATGTGCGTTCTTCAACTTATCTGAGTTGTAGCGCTCTATTCAGCCCATACTAGGCTTCCCATGCCGACATCTGGTGGCTGTCCGGCATAGATATCCACCCTAGTACTACTCCCTGTTTTCAATCAGGCATCCTGACTGATAACTCCCCCCTCTGCAATCGTTCTAATGAAGAGAGAAAAAAAATATAGTCTCTTTCGGGGGTCTTGAGCTCGCTCGGGGGTATTGAGCTCGCTCGAGGGTTGCTCGGGGGTATTGAGCTCGCTCGGGGGTATTGAGCTTGCTCGGTGGTATATGAGCTCACTCGCTCGCTGGAGGGGGCTTATAAGCTCGCTCGCTCACTGGGGGTTTATAAGCTCGCTTACTCGTCGGGGGGGCTTATAAGCTCCCTCGCTCGTCGGGGGGCTCATAAGCTCGTTGGAGGGCTGTTTGAGCTTGTTGCTCGACATCTAAGACTTAGCAGATCCGGAGATCTCAATATAGGATTAGTATGTCGGTTAGAACAAGCTAATAAATAAATAGGAGGGGGAAATAATTATTTCCGATGTCGCTCATATTAGCCAATAATCCAGCGACATTCTTTTAGCCATATTCCAGCCGTTTCGGGGGTTGTCCGACAGTAAGATTGAGAGGGAGGGGTGATTAGCCAAAATCGCCGGTCCCTTTAATCAAAGCGAAGTAATGTTAGGGGCGAGCTAGTGATACCGGTGATATCTGTCGGAATATCGGTATTTGGGGCCTACGAGGGCACAATCACTAGGCTCGGGCCTAACTGGGCTAAGGGTGCAAAGAATATAGACTGATTCATTCGGTAAAGTAAAGTAACTCAGCGATACAAGACTTTGCTTGAGTCTTAGAGAACAATAACTAGATACAAGACGTGGGCATATATATAGGAAAAGCGGGGTTAATATCTGGCCACCCACCATCGGGTGGCGCCGGCCCGGTCTGCATAATCTCAGCCGTAACAGGACACGAACATCCACTGGCAAGAAAGTTATGAACTTTGAAGAGGACGATGAAGAGGAGGAGGAGGCTCCCACATACATCAAGACCAAAAGCGGGAGAAGGTATGTGGGGGGTTCTAAGGGGCCAATGGGGGGTCAAGGGTTAAGTAGATCAAAGGGAATGGTCAAAATGAGTTCCGTTAAGATCACAAGGGTTCACCAGGAGGAGGAGAATGAGGAGGAGGAGGAGGCGGCGGCGGACGAAGAGGGTCAGGAGGAGGAGGTCAAGGAAAACAAAGTCGAGGAGGAGGAGGAAAAAGAGGTCGAGGAGGAGCAGAGTAGCACAGGTGAGCTCGTTCAAAGCAGTAGCAGTAATAAATAGAGACAGGGAGCACCAAATGTGAAGACAACTGTTGGGGCCAGTTGGAGGAAGGGACTGGAGAAGGTTGTGCAAAAACTAGGGAAGGGAGCGAAAAGGGTATAGCTAGAACTGCTGATAGTGACAGGATGGATTAGTGAGGGATTTTTGTTGGATTTGAGTTTGAATTTTCATCTAGTATGTGGGATATTATTAGTCATTGATTTTGATGTGTTTGAGAAGGAAGGATTATTGGTATAATGCATTGGAGGACTTGTTTCGCATAAGTAATGTTTTTGGAATTTTTTTTTGGAGGACGGTGGGGGGGATCGATGGTAGGGAGAATATATGAGACATCAATGTGGTCTGGGATTTTTATGGGTTTGACAGGGAGGGATTGTGAGTGTCATGGTAATGTTTCAGAAGTGGATTTTTTTTTTTTCGATGTTGCTCAGAGATTATTGTTAGTAAGTGACAGATAGTGAGTGTTAGGACTTGTAAGTCATGTTTCAGGAGACTGGTTTGCTTTTCTGTTCTGTACCATTGGGTTAAGCTGTAGGCAGACCGTTAGAATTCAACCTGGTATTGATAATATTGTGCTCAGATCAATTGAGAAATATTGTATATGAGATGGTTTAAGATGACCACAATATCTACCGAGGGCTTCTTGCAGAACAGCAGCTCACAATGGTAGCAACACGAAAGTCAATGACTAAGCCAGAAGCCAAGGGGAAAGGTAAAGAAATCACCCATAAGCGGGGTGCAAGCTGCAACCTCAGAGACAACATAACCAAGCGGTAATCGGTCAATACCAAAAAGTCTTCTAGCAGACAGTTAAAGTCGAATGGCAAGGGGCAAGCAAAGACAAGTAGTCCCGTAAGGGAAAGTGTTCAATAATTTCATCAATTATACATAATTGGTTGAGCGAGTTATATAGGTTTTGTCGGCTTTTCAGGCTAAGATTAATTTTCCGGAGGTAGGAATTTGAGGAAGATTGAGAATGCCAGTACTTACATATTAGTATAACAGGAATTACCATCCAGCAACGAATCATCTGGGCCCTTAGGGAGTCGACACAGAGGCACCGGAAGTCAAAGCAATTCGAGCTTCACTATTGCGCAAATTGGAAAGGTAAACAAACAATTCCCTAAGATTATGCAGGAGATGGACTTACTTAAATCTTAGCAGTCTAGGCAAGGCTCTTCACAGTCGCGCTGCGAGTGGGGCAGTTCTGATACAAACCAACCACGATCGTCACCTGCACCTAGCATCGAACTAGATATCCATGATAATGATAATAGACTGAACAGACCCAAGAAGCAACTGACAGGGGCCAAAGCAAATTCACGGCGAAATCGGAGCTTCATATAGTTGGACAGCATAACAAAGGCTATTGTATGTAACGCCGCAAATCGCATTGAGAGAATCACCTTTTTTGAGGAGCCATTGCCAGACGCTGATCATACAGAATACATTCTGGCACAGGTGTGGAAGAAAGCCGAAATCAAGTACGGAGTGGATGAAGAGTATCCAAGTAAGATTGATGCATATTTAAGTAAGGTCGTAGTAATTGTTGGAGAAGACGCTGACAGTCGTTATCCAGCTGTGGAGTATCCAATCTCGTACAAGATCACATCTAGTCTATGAAGCCAAGTATCATATTGCCAAACTATATGAATTCGATCAAAACTGTAGTTCTGAGTACATTCGCAAGAGAGTCAGTTGGTTGTTGGATAAAGATCATTTGACCTGCCAACGTGAAAAAAGAGCAGTAAGTGAATTCATAGGGAAAGTTTGACACCAGAGATACTGAGAAACTGGGGGTGATTCCAGGGATGGGATTATAGGTTCAAAGCGACCGAAGGGGCACAATTTATTCATCTGAATTTCTTTGACGGAGTAAAGAAACTAGGCAATCAAAACCCAACATTCATAAGCAGGATTAATGGTCCATTCATCTGCTTGATATTTGTGACACTGCGACATGCACTACTTACATATCAGACTGGGATATTCCAAGATGGGGACTTTTTTAATTATCCTAATTCCTCTTGTAAGTATAGGATCATAGGTATTAGGACTAAAATGCTAAAGTCTTACAGTAGCCATTAATCGAATGTTGAAGCAGTGGGAGGGTCTCCCGACAACACTGGAGTAAAGTCTGTTGAAAGTAATTTGGTTAGGGATTCTAGGGCACTGCTAGGTGTATGGGAAAGTACTTCGCTGGGAAGAAGCCGAATTGTATAGTATTGGTAATGATGAACTAGATGAATATGCTAAGGAGCTAGCGGAAGATCTCAAAAAGGCAGAACAAACATATCTAATACCCTCTGGGTATTTCGAGGAAGGGTCCCCGATGATACCAGACACAGAAGGTGAGGAGAACGATATGCCAACCAGAGGTGCCGAGAACAATATGGTAGAAGATGGACAAAGTCCGGCAAGGGAAAGATATGATCCATCATGGGATACTAAGGACACTGACAATAAGACCGTCGAACACGGAGATGAAGAGGTCGAAGATGAGTGTGAAGATCGAAAGGATGATTGTGGAGAAAATGATGATACCGATTTGAAGGACGAGGACGAGGATGACAATGACGACGAGCTGGAAGATGGGGAATCTGAGGATGAGTTGTAGGATACGGATGATACAGAGTCAGGAGAAATTGTTTTTTTAGAAGTTGAAGATTATAGTGCTGTATATATTTTTGGTCGGAATGTGGGGATAAGGAGGATGACTTGTAGGACACACAAGGTCGGGGTTCGAAATGGATATTTGTCGGAGGATCGGGATGGCGATGCACAACATATTTTGTCGAAAGAAATGTATTTATTAATCAGAGTAGGATTGGAAGCTAGTGGATTGGAAACAGAATAGTATTGTGGAATATAAGGCAGGCACTGCTGATGGGCAGAGGATTTAATGTTTGGTACTACTTATGCCGAGGAGGATAGGGGTTATATAGGAATTTAGCATATTGAGTCAGGAGCGAAACGTACCAACAAGACCCACATGCAGGTGTAAATCAGCGAGAGCCAAGGGAAAGTCTAGTCTGGTTGTGGGAAAGTCTAGTGCAGTGGGCCAGACTAGGGAAATTCACGGCGCCGCTAGTCTAGTATTGGCGCTGCTTATCATAAGCTGCATCTGGACGGGGATCCCATGTCGGCGAGGGAGGGGCTGCGTCCGGACGCCACCAACTACACTAGGTTACGTTAGGACGTCAAGGGTCTGTAGACAGGATCTACGAGGGGCTTGTGCCAACCAGACTATAGACAGGATGAGTGTGACTGTGACAGCAGATGCTAATAAGAGATAATAAACATTGTGACGCAGCCAGACTCTAGGGGTTAGGTGCAGAGCCCTGACATGAACTATGGAAGGTAAACGTAGTGGCTGCCAGTGGGATAAAAGAGCCCTGAGACAGACTCTAGGAGGTAGGCGTGGCGGGGGCTACTGAATGCATGTTGGCGCCGTGACAGAATACGTATGCAGAAGAGTCCTGAGACTGACTGTATGAGGTAGACGTGACGGCACTACCAAAGATGGGGCAGACGTGACGGCACCACCTCAGGTGGGGTGACGCCGTGGTGCGGACCACAATAGAGTGGCGCCAGGGCGACAACTATTGTCCGTGGAGCGCCGTTAACTGTCAGTTTATCTTTTAACCATCGGCGGCGTCGGACGCTATAAAGGCAAACTGATATCATTTCTGATGTAGACTTGCTGGTGCTTTCCCAGTTGCCTTACTTTTTTTCTATGGCATTGCAGATATTTAAATATAAGCTTCATCAATAGAAATATAAGTAGTCTTTCTACTTTAGGCTTCCCAATACCATCTCCATGACAGCATCTATAATATGATTTTGTACCACATTGTCATGGAGTGATATCCAGCTCTACTATAGGTACTTGGGCTCTTATAGAACGACTCTAGAATATCCATACGGACTCTAGATACACTCGTAGTAGTATAGTGCAAATATTCCTAATATTTATCTATAGGATAAGTATTATTAATGGGTAGGAACCTCAGAGGGTTTAAGAATTATCACAGATAGTTCTAACTCTTATGGAACGTCAATAGACCCTTAAGGGAGCTACGGTTTAAGTTTCATAACAATCTGATTAATGGTTCCATAGTTATACTCAGATCAATATATATACTATATGTATATATACTACTAGCTAAAAAGCTATTACCCTGAACTCTTGGCATTACTCTGAAACCTGAATTATTATCCTGAACTTCAGGAAAATAATTCAGTAAAAATAAATAAAAAAATGAAGCTACAAGGGTATACTTTAAACCAAAGTGCGTCCATTGATACAATAAGGAAAGCGACTTGGGGAGTAGGTAGAAGATAGGGCGAAAATAAAAAGTTCTCTGAATTTATATTTTCAAGGTTCTAACGAGGCCTACTCGACGTCCTGATTCCATTTCTGAAACCCTTTTTATGATCAAAGTAAAACTCATGGAGTTAATTACCTTTTTGATAAAGTATAATAAGTATACAAGGAGCTTTACCTATTATAGGTAATAACTCTGTGAATAAGTTAGGTATCGAGATAAACTAAGATTCTATAATCTTTATTACAATAAGACCTTACCAATGATAGTTTATTTGTAACCCACGGTTCTCTATTTATAGAGTTATGTGCAGTTGAAAATAATTTTTCATGGATACTAGACGCTACTAAGTGAATACTACTGGAAGCTCAAATAAATAACCCTATGATACTGTTAAAGAATAACCTAATGGTATCGATGGTTTTGGTAGTATATTGGAAAATGAATTTAGTTGTCTTGGCTAGGTATTTGTTAATAAGGCTAGAAAGCTTTAAGCAAAGTTTTAGTATATATGCAGACATAGGATAATACTCATTGTTTAGGTTAGTAACCTGTAATAATGAGCACAGATAGCACCTGCATTAACAAAAGGTATAGATGGCATAACACTTAGAATTAATTAATCTGAAAGTGATAGGTAGGGCATACATCCCCAAAATATTTTATCAAAGAATATCTACAACTATCATGCATTATAAATAGTACTAGTAGTTCTCAGTTGAATTTGATTTTACCATTAAGAGTATTGGAATATCAGCAAAAATTTTTGTACATCGCAACTCTTCACCTGGTGTTGCAATGCTATTTTGTCCTCTATGGTTTACTTGCATTGCTAATACAAATTGGTTTTCCTTTCACTTTTTGGTATTAGCAACCCTATCACGTCCGCTTTCTCCCAATCCACGTCAAATTTCCCCACAAATACTAGACCCTCTTTACTAACACACACTACCATTTTGTTCTCTTCTCCCTGCCTCTAATATTGCAAGGCTGGTCGCATGTTCATTGTCTTCTATTTAATACACTTTATTTCCTAGTGAAATCTATATACAAATATCTACTTACCTATCATTCATCTTATTCCATACATTGTAATCTACTCTATTATTTACTATCCACTTCCATTCTGGCTCCACCGGTATCAAATGTGCACCTCTCTCAATTGAATATAACCATATAATCATCTGCCCTCTGCCATGTTTAAATTCCTGGATGCAGGATATCCCTTCTAGGCCATTTGGTATCGGATTCCCTACTCAGTCTAGCAGCATAACATGTGCCAATTTATACCACTCATTGTTTATTCCCTATACTATAAATAATGCATTCAAAAACCCTACTACTCGACCATTATAACCCTTTACAGTATCCGTAACAGACACTGGCTGTAGTCTCATAGACCCAATATGTACCCAAACCGTATCATTTCTTTCCTCTTTTCTGCACCAACTTCTCCTACCTGCTGTACGTACATGCTGCAGTTGATAACTGTTATTGTCGTCCATATCCTAATCTGGTACTAGAATCTCGACCGCATTGTGCGCCTGCACCTCCGCATTCAACAAAATCCTCTCTGTATCTGATTGTGGGTAATCTGCCATTACACAAACATTGTCTTCAAAGAACTGATATAAATGCTTCCCAATCTCCAGAATCTAGAACTTATCCACCATACCTAAAAGATTATTCATTATCTTAACCCAATGCTTGTCTTGTAGTATCATAAAAATTTTCTTTTAACCTTCCAGAATTAGCTTGGTGCCTCTTCGCTTCAGATGTATCACGTCTCTTAACCTCCCCTGAATTGCCGCACTCTCCTCTACCCATGCAGCCATTTCTAATTTCCTGATGGCAAAGTTATGATATCGGCTATAACTCTTGATCATTTGCAAGATGCTGTCAATGTCATTACTCTGATGGTATGCGTCCTTCAATTACTTATGCGAAGTCTTGTAGATCTCCATGGAAAATTGGGGCAAGTATTAAAAAATACGTTCTACAAACGCTCTCTCTTATACCACAAATTACATAAACATATATTAGTTATTTCTAATTACATTCTACTACATATCAAATCATGTGCTAAAATACTTATATAAATTAAGTATTTTCAGATGTTTTTCATAACCTTAATCTTATTGTTAGTTAAGTTATTAACTCTATTTTAGCTCTATTACACATATTTACAACATATGTCAAACTATATTTTTGAGTTATACCTTTTGTCATAGTTTGTTATTGCCAACAACTCAAACTTGTTGAGTATGTTGTAATCATATTGTATATGCATTTAGTATGCTCTAACAGGCTCTATAGTCTGTTAGAATAATGTATATATAGGAGGAGATTCCCCCTACCTTGAGAAGATCATCAGCTCATACTTGTATCTCATTCACATATATATTCCTGAATTCTATGCTCTATAGCTCTACCAGAACGTCCTCAATATGCCTATTAGATCCTTTCTTCCTTTTCTCCTTTATTGGATACTTGGTTGAATCCTGCTGCCTGTTGTCTACAGTATATTCTTATATACCTGTATTTCAACAGGTTATGAGCCTGGATTGCTCAACCTCAACCACAACACTTGAACGCATCTATAATGGCTCAATCACAGTCACCAGATATCCTTAATATAGTCAAACAACAATAAGTACCAGTTCCTCCTATTACCTTCAAAATCCCTGAAGACTTTTGTTAAGCTGCAGTCAAAATCAATAATATTGATCCCCTAGTTGGTCAATCCAACTATGATGATTGACCTGATACTATGAAGATGGCATTCTATGGATTAGGAACCTCTACCATAGTTATTGATGGCGTGAAACTCTCTGAAAATGTGTCCATTAAAGAGAAAGATGCATTTACAACTCTTTCTCAATCTGCTCTTTTGATCTTAATGCAGGTTTTGAGTAAACCCATACTCAAAAAGGTTGCCAAATACGATACTCCTCATGCCATTTGGAAGTACCTACACGATACCTACTACATCGATAATACCTTCAGTTACATTGAACAATGGAATAACTTCACTACTATTGCTTCCAAATATGATCCTACAAAACCAATTCAAGAATTTATTGATTCCTATGAAACTGAATGGGAATGCCTATTTCAACAAAGCGCCTCAGGCCCTGCCAATAGCTATCGACAAGCTCTTCGTACCTTCTTAGGATTTGATGAAGCAAAACGAGACTTCTTACTATCAATACTCATCAAGCATCATCCAAATCCAGTTGATAATCTATCAACTAAAGACAATCTATCTTATGCAGAATTAAAGTCAAGACTCTATAGTCTCTCTGCTAACCATCAATTGGTTAATACAACAGATAGTGCATTAACAACAACCAAAACTCCAGCGTCTAAAAAACGCAAAAGAAACACCAATTCTAATACAAAAGAGTCTACTGAAACTATTAAATCAGCTAAGTGGTGTACTTATTGCAAGAAACATAATAAGACTCCATTTGAAGGTCATAATTGGACTGAATGTAGACGTCTTAAGAAGGATCAAGAGGCTAAAAAACAACAGCCAACATAAGAATCTGCACATATAACTGTGGATCATGCTTATGCAAGTATTAGTTCTTCCTCTCTCCTAGTCTGGAAATTTGATTCTGGAGCAAGTTCTTATATGACATATGATTTAGGACAATTTGACACAATCAAACCGCATTATGGAACTGTAGAAATAGGAGATAAAAGTATCCTAATAGCAGAAGAGATTGGTACAGTTCGTTTGAATTATTTGCTTCCTAATGGCTCAGTTAATCCAATTGCACTTAAAAATATCTTATATGTCCCAACTCTTTGTTATAACTTGTTTTCATGGAATTCAGTTGGTTCTAAAGGCTTTATATGGGAAGCGAGTGGAGATTATGGTCACTTGTATACAAAGAATAGAAATCTAGTTCTTGTTACAAAGTTCCATAATAATCTTCCACATATTATTGAAGTACCACGACCAGTTGAAACTGTATATATAGCACTTCAAAATACATTTCAACAATGGCATAATGCTTTAGGACATCCATCAAAAATCGATCCAACAGTTTACCATGATGGATATATTATACCTCCTATTCCTCCTCAATTTGAATGCACAACTTGTATTCAAGCAAAATCAACACACAAAGTACCAACAACTCATGGACCACATACAACAAGACCTTTCGAAATTATCCATAGTGACTTAAGTGGTATTGCATTTGTTCCTTCCTATAGAAATGCACGCTATTATATTACTTTTATTGATGATTTTACATAAATGATTTGGGTTTATTTCCTAAAAACTAAAGACCAAGCAACAACAGAAATTAATACCTTTGTTAATATGATTGAATGCCAATTTTCCACTACAATTCTTTGCTTTAAAACCGATAATGGTGGAGAATACATCAGTCATAAGACACAAAGCTTTTGGAACCAGAAAGGAATTCGATATGAACCTATACCACCATATAACTATGAATCGAATGGTATAGCAGAACACTATAATCGAACAATTCAAACCATGATGCGAGCTATGTTAATTAATCTCGATAAATGCTTATGGGCTGAAGCATGTGCTACAGCAGTTTACCTTTGAAATCGACTTCCTCACTCATTTCTGAATGGAATAACACCCTATGAAGTATTATATCATTCTAAACTAGGATTTCATATCTTCATCCTTTTAGTTCATCATGTTATGTTCATATACCTAAAGAAAAGCGTCCTGTAGGCTCCAAGTTATATCCACGTGCAGAATTGGCAATATTCATTGGTTATACACCTACTCCATTAATCTTCAAGATTCAAAACTCCAACAAACATATCTATACAATCTCTACTAAAGAGTGTCATTTTATATCTCCAGAACGGTCTTCAATCAACACAACTGATTGGGTTATACCAAACCCACAACTTGTTAGTCTTGATATTGAAAATACAGGTCAAAACTTGACGTCAACTTCTGAGTCAACATCAAATTTCGAAATTAATATACCTCCTCCACTACAAAACGCACAAGAATATGAACAAATCCAACCAGAACAAGTTCCTAAACCTACAATACCACAAGTACCGATAAGACAACAACATCAAAGATAGTCTTTTTGGGAAATTGTTCAACTTCCTGATACAAGTGATGAAGGTATATTAGCTTCAGCTCTCTTGACAACTGAAGAGTATGAACTACCAACATACAAACAAGCAACAACATGTCCTGAATCACCTCGCTGGTTTCAAGCAATGCAAAAAGAGCTTGAAAATATGAAAGAACAAAATGTTTGGACTATCACTCCAACACCTCCAAATCGAAATATTGTTGTTTACAAATAGATATATAAGATTAAACGAGATGCTTCAGGCAATCCTATATGATATAAAGTACGTTTAGTTGCTCAAGGTTACTCTCAACAACCAGGAACGGATTTCGATGAAGTATTTTCTCCAGTTGTATGATATGACTCGTTACGACTTCTAATTGCTCTCTCTTTGCATTACAATTAGATTATAGATCAACTCGATATTAAAGCAGCATTTCTATATGGATATCTAAAAGAAGGAATCTATATGAAATTACTACAAGGATACAAACAAGATGGATATCGCGCATGCCTAAATCGATCTATATATGGTCTTAAACAATCTCCAAAGGCCTGGTATGATCGACTTACCTCATATTTACTTCCAATAGGCTTTACTCTTTCATCTTTTGATCCTTATGTCCTTATCAATTTAAAAGATCAAATATTTATTGCTATTTATGTTGATAATATGACCTTCTTTGGTCCACATTCCCCTGCTCGAATTGCTCTTAAAAAAGCCTTGAAATCTGAATTTCAGCTTACAGAGCTTGGAAACCTACATTGGGTATTAGGTATCTAAATCGAATACCATTCTGACATACTTATACTCTCACAACGAGCATACATTGACAAAATACTGGCTCAATTTAGCATGATGTCTTGCAACTCTGTTATGTTACAGGCGGGCTATAACTACGAATATACTAGGCGATGGACCGGTGTAAAGAGGTTACCGGCGGTAGAGGTCAGTATAAACGCAGTCACAACTCGGGTGTAAAGCGGACTCGATAAGAGTAAAGCTATTATAGACTTAGAACACCGCTTGGGTCTTATTCTATTAACTATGTAAAAGCGGTGGCTTATATAGAAGCATTGATCTGATAAACCCTTATCAGATCTGGACGACACTTCCTAAAGCAGAGTAGTAGTGTTGTCGTCTGGTATTGCCTAACTGGGAGGTCCCTTCCCAATTAGGATCCACACAGGCTGACATACATTGATTAGGCAGCCTGAACTTCAACGCATTGCAGTCAGGCTGATATACAGGAGCTGAAACCCTAATACAACNAATAACAATACATGAACTACTTATATAAAATCTATATGGTATATTATAGAATAGAATACATGTATGAGGACGCATCCAGAGGTCACACACTTCCTTACTCCAATACCCGTCCATCCCGGACACATTACCCGCAGCTGTATGGTTGATCAGGCCATAACAGTTAGCAGCCATAATTAGGTATTGGGATATTCCCTGTTGTGGGTAGGNCTCTTACCTGAGCCGTAACATTACTCCCCGTTTTGAGGCAGCTGTCCTCAGCTGAATACAAGTCTTTCCAACNCTAGAGAAGACAAGTATTAGTAATAACTCAGGTAACCATGGTAGCATAGGTACTGACCATCCCGACCAATACCCCTATCCCATTCAAGGG
>ML121611.1:28502-51194 GCA_003788615.2 Terfezia boudieri ATCC MYA-4762 | reverse complement strand
AGAACCGTTATTCGGATTGTTCTGAAACTTAAACCGTAGCTCCCTCAAGGGTCTATGGACGTTCTATAAGAGTTAGAACTATCTGTGATAATTCTTTACTCCTCCGAGGTTCATACCCGTTACTAATAATTATCTTATGGATAAATATTAGAAACATTTGCACCACACTACTATGAGTATACCTAGAGTCCATATGGATATTCTAGGGTCGTTCTATGTGGGCACAAGTACCTCTGGTAGGGCTGGATGTCACCCCATGACAGTGCCCCCCCCCTTAAGGTTCTTGTCCGCAAGAACCTAATTGATCATGCAGTCAGACTCATTATTATCACTAACAACAATGGATGGGGCTTGAGGACCAGTCCTCATATACGACTACCGAAACACAATAGCGTACATCTCATTGCACCCCTGGGACAAAGCTATGGTATAAGAAATACAGGTATCAAAAATATAAAGATAATTTAAAAAACCTAATGCCTACCAATAGGAAAAAAAGAAAAATCCTCATAAAATAACATCAGGGTCCCGAGGCTTACGAGGGTTATCCAGATAGAATTTCCGAATGAGTTCAGCACCCCCATCCTTCAGGTTCTCATATGGTTCCCATGTGTTATCGTCAGGACCATAACCCTTCCAAGAAACTAAATACCTCACTCATCCCTTTTTGATCTCACTTGTCCTAACCTTCTCAATCTGGTATTCCAATTCTTCAAGATCAACTGGAGGGGGTGTTGGCGAGCGTCTACCGGCTATTGTATTAAGGTGGTAGGGTTCCAACAAACTAATATGAAAAACTGGATGAGTCTTGCCTATAGTTGGAGGGAGTTCTAACTCATAGGCATAAGTGCCAATAAGCCATTTAATTCTAAACTTCCCTCATAGCCAATCTCATTGCATCCAAGGTTTCAACCGTCTTGCCCGCCTCAGGGTTGTTTGATTTAGTTGCAGCTTCAGTTGGGTTCTGGAAGTTGTTCTCAGGGTATTGTGCATATGCTGAATAAAAAGGAGTGAGTTTAGTACTAGAGTAGATAGTATTATTATAATAAAACTTGGCAAATGGTAATAACTCGACCCAGTCATCCTGATCCCAACAGCAATACGTCTGTAGATAATGCTCTAGGGTCTGGTTAACTCGTTCGGTTTGACCATCGGTCTGGGGGTGATATGCTGAGGACTTATCTAACTCAACTCCTAATAACCACATTACTTCCATCCAAAATGAACTAGTAAATACTGAATCCCTATCCGAAACAACCCTCTTAGGTAGCCCATGTAATCTCCAAACCTCCTTAACAAATATCCCAGCCAACTCTTTTGTTTTCCGGTTCTTTAACGGAATAAAGTACGACATCTTAGTAAACCTATCAACAATAACCCAGATTTGATTATACCCTTTGACTGGTGGTAAATCAGTAATGAAATCTATCGAAATATGTTCTCATAGCCTATAGGGTATAGGAAGTGGTACGAGCTTGCCATATTTCTTATGTCAAGCCGTCTTATTTCGTTGACAAGCATCGTATATATGAACATATTCTCGCATCCAGTCTTCCATGTTGGGCCAGTAGTAATTTCGTTTCATCAACTCGAGGGTCTTATCACACCCGAAATGTCCTGCAACTTTAGCATCATGACTTTGGAAAGCCACTTTCAACTTAAGGTAGTTGTTGTCAGGTATATATAAGTGACGTTCATAGGTTACCATGTCATCCTCCAAACCAAAGTGCTCCAGGCCAGGGTACTCTTTGCCAAACTTCAATGCATTCCAAATGCCTAACCACTTATCATCTTCAAGGCCAGCCTCTTAGATTTTATTTAACCAGTTCGATTCTTTTGTCTATGAGGCCTTCACTACCATAATTCGGCGCGTTACTAGGGTCTCCTCACTCATACCTAGTTGGAATTGACCAGGTTTGAACATCCGAATCGTGTGGTCCTGCTTCTCTCCCCCTTCTTCAAGGTTAGGATCTACCTGACAGGAAAGTGTATCTGCCTTGCCATTCTTATCACCTGGGCAGTAGATGATTCTAAAATTGAACTGGCTTAGTATTTCCGCCCATCGTGCTTGCCTTCCATTGAGTATCTTAGTGGAATTAAAATACCTAAGGTTCTTGTAATCCGTATACACAATTATCTCCTCCGGGACACCCATTAAGAAATGTCTCTATTCTTGGAAACAATTCACAATTACAACTATTTCTTTGTCATGGACGTCGTAATTAAGCTCTGCTGGGATGAAGGGTTTCGAATAGTATGCTACTGGGTGCCTACGACTATCTGGTTCCTTTTGAGATAGAATACCAGCCTTGGCTAGATCAGATGCGTCTGTCTCAATCATTTTTGGTCTTTTGGGATGATAATGGCATAGTATTGGAGCCGTGGTGAACCTATATTTCAACTCATCGAAGGCCTGCTGACACTGCTGTGTCCAATTCCAAGGAACCCTATTGTAGGTTAGTGTCTGAATTGGCAATGCCAAACTACTAAAGCCTTGAATAAACTAGCGATAGAAATTAGCAAAACCAATAAATCTTTGCACCTCTTTGACGTTCTGAGGAGCCTGCCATGTGAGGATATCCTCGACTTTCTTCTGACCCATTTGTATCCCCTTTGTGCTAACTTTAAATTCCACAAATTCAACTTCTGGAACATGAAAGATACACTTATCAATATTAACACAAAGGTTATTCTCCATTAGCTTTTGTAGTACCCAATGGACAAGCTCAACATGTTCTTCCTCAGTTTGAGTATATATGAGGATATCATCAATATATACAACTATTCCTCAGTCAATTCATTCTGACAGAATATTATTAACATGTCACTAGAAAACAGATAGCATATTGGTAAGGCCAAAAGGCATTACTGTATATTCGTATAGGCCATATCTTGTCTTGAATGCTGTTTTCCACTCGTCTCCAGCTGCCATTCGCAGAAGATTAAACCCGAGTTTGAGGTCAAGTTTAGAGAAAACCTATGAGGTACCAACTTGTTCCATTAAAGTAGTCATAAGTGGTAGGGGATACTTATCTTTTTTAGTTATGGTATTTAACCCTCTATAGTCTACGACTATTCTGAGCTTGCCACTTGGTTGTTTGGCGAAGAATATAGGAGCGCCAGCACTGCTTTTGCTCGGTCTTATCTTGCCAGTTCAAAGCATCTCATCAAGATATTCTTTGAGAAGCTCCAATTCATCGAGGGAGAGGGGGTATAGCTTTCCTGACGGTGGATTCTTTCCTTCTTCCAGCTCGATTGTTATGTCTTGAGGACCATGTGAGGGAAGGGCTGATTGTAACTCCTTTCCAAAGATTTTTACAAAATCCTTATACTGAGTTGGCAAACGATCAGCAAGTTCTTGGAGGTTTTCCGTAGCTGTTATTTTCATAACCTTACGTACATCTCCATTAGTGAACTTCTGATAATCACATTCCCCTATCTCGCTTGGTCCAACATATTGAGCCTATTTAAGGACCTCATCAAAGTCAGCGAAATCTGTAACCTCCTCGATTTCCAACAGTCTTTTTAGTTCGAGTCCAAAAGGAGTGGTGACTCGCAACTTATCACAGTTCTCTGTGATCCAATCCATCCCCAAAATGAGTGGAAGACCTGGTTCAAGGCACGCAACCTCTGTTACCAAGTCAATCTTTATGTTTCGTCCCGATCTTGCATCTGGGACCTCTATCTTTAGGTTCTGAACCTGAACTGTACCAGACCTCTTGAGAATCGAGCCATCGGCGCTCTCTAATCTTAGTCTGTTCTCCCTCTTAACCCAAGGCAGCATCATCTGTTCAACAAAATCTGAATCGAAAATCGTAGCCTCTGCACCAGTATTAACTAAAGCATTAATAGAAAGATCACATTTATTTCCTCCGTACATCCAAGATAAATTAATAGGAATAAGAAACTTGAATCCTTCATGCTTCAATACCTTAGCCCCTGATTTTCCTGCTAAAAGGAGATCCTTAATTCTATCTAAAGAAATATCCGGCACTGCCACCTTTTATGGTCTTTTTTCGAGAGCGTTAACAAGAGGAGCCACCTCACCATGAGCTTTTCTTTTTGTCCCTTTTTTTGCATTTTTGTTTGATAAAGAAAGAGAAGAAAAAGCAGAAGAAGATAAATTACGAGAAACAGAACTAATCAAAATAGGGTCAATATCCATTGGTTCTCTCTCATGTTCTTCCTTCCAACTGCCAACAGAGATGCCTTTCTTAACCATGCAAATAGAAAACCAATCCTGCGAGACTATCTGACTCGACGTACTAGATAGCCCGTGCCCCTACCAATCTGAGTTTTCTCCATAATCCAACTCATCCTCACTAATAATATGCCCAAACTGAACCTCAAGTGGTGCTACTACAGCCGCTCCTGCAGACACTGTTGCCACTTTCTTAGTTTCCTCTTTTACCTTACCCTTCCCCTTATTCTCTACCAATGGTTTCCAACCTGCAGTACAATCCTTCATCATATGCTCTTTATTTCCGCACTTTATACACTGTCCATCCTTTTTTCAAGCCTGGGGCATAGAATAAGTGACCTTATCTTCGCCTGGTTCTTTCTCTTTCTTGGTGGAGGAAGTGTTGGACTGTGTTCTCGACTTAGTCTCATACTTCTTGGTCTTCTGCTTCGGCTTAGTGATCTGATCCTTGAGATTATCAGATTTCTTCTTGGTAGTTTTAGGGGTCTGGGTCACATCCTTCTTTATCCTAGTAGTTTGCTCCTTCAACCTATATAGGTTTTGCACATGTACCTCTCTTCCTTTCTCGTATTCCATCTAAGACCCAGCATTTGCAATAGCTTGAAAGCACATTTCCATGCTAGCTAGTACCTTATCGAGAACTTTCTTATCTGTACTGACTCAAACTATGTATGCTTGCGTCTCAGGTTGAATCGTGCTAATTAGGTGCTCCCAGAGCTGTTCACATGATAGTTCCGCTACCAACTGATAAACCCTAACTCTAGCAATGAACTCCTTTGTCAACTCCCCTTTCTTCTGGTATTCTTTGAGTAAAGAAACCTTTGCATCTCTTTTTTCATGTTGATTCTGGTGGGCATTAATAAATTCCTGCTTGAAGGTATTAAAAGTATCCCACTGAATCACTTCTGACTTCCGATCTGGGGTTTGCTTATGCTGGTTAGCACAATACCATGTACTGACCCCCTCAGTTAGTAGATCAGCTACGAACAAGATCTTGTCACTATGCGTCTGGTAGGTTTGGAGCATGCCAATAAAGGTATGGTTAACCTTTATCAGGAATTCTCTGAGCTTGCTAGATGTACCATCGAACTTAGATGGTAGAGGAAGGTTTTGAGGTTCTTTTCGCTCTGTAGGCGTGCGCTGTGGAGAAGATACTGGTGGTGGAACTAGAGGTGGGACTGGAGGTGGAACTGGAGGTACAGGTGGTAGGGGTGGAGGAGGTATCAATCCCTGAATACCTGGAATAATGAACTCTGAGTTTTCGGGATTAATAGATCGAGTTCTTTGAACCGATCGAGGTGGCTGTTGTTGTAGGTCCTTGATTTTTCGCTTATTGGTTAAGACGCTACGGGAGAGTTCTTCCACCAATTCCTTATTGTGTTCGCAGCTTGCAATTCGATCCTCCTGTTCTTGATTGATTGCCCTCTACACCCACGTATTCAGACCTGTTATATCAGCTTTGATCATATCAAACTCCAGTTTAGCTGCATCAATTATGATCTCAGTATCCTCCTTGAGTTTCTTTGTGAGATCCATCCACTGCTTTTCCAAGGCAGCACTTATTATCACCGTTAGCCGTTTAACTACAGCCTCTTGGCCATAGGATTGCCCCTTTAATACCGCTACTTCTTCTGTTACTTGTTGTCATAACAGTTTTAAGTCTTCGTAAGTAGCTTTTGCTCCCTCAAAAATAATCTTATGAGCCTCCTGCTGGTCTCTGAGGAGACTAGCTTTTGCTCCTAACCCTCTGGTTAACTCGGTAATCTCACCTCGTTGGCAATCAAACTCTGTTGTTCCATCTTGAATTATTCTGGCTAATAATTCTTCATATTGTTCTTGAGTTATATGTGGGAATCGACTTATTCTGGTGAGTCGTGGTGGGACTCGATGCCTTGTAGATATGGCACTAGGTACTCGTGGTGGTGGTCTCTGAGAAGGTAGACCGAATCGGCGAATCATTCCTGCAGGGAATGATTCCAATTCATCTGGTGAATATATTGGGTTTTGTAGTCCAAAGGATTGCATTCTTCTAGATAGAATATCCTCCATTAGTTGATCTCTTGGATCTTCCTCTGTATCTGTATCTGATGGAGGCATATTCTGGGGTCCTTGAGTAATTGCTCGTGGGGTCACTATCAGAAAGGTAATACTTTGGTAGGGCTGGCGAGGCCCTTTCAGGGTTAGTGAATTAGACATATTGATTGGAGTATGTTATTCAAAAAGTAAAACGAGAATCACTTGTCTACAAAGTAATATCACGGGGGCCCTATTATGACTTATAGCACTCTTGCAACTACAAAATAGAACGGCCGTACTCTGTCTGCCGCAACGATAACTATTCCGCAACACAGAATAATATCCTATAGCAATAAAGTTCAATTCCACAATAGTTCCTCACGAAAGATCTTATTTTGCAACACAAAATAAATCCAATATCGCTTGAACGTAAAGTTAACTTAGACTTAGAACTTTGTAGGCTTCGTGTACTCGAGGTGCTCTTGCTTTCGAATACTCTTGATGGTAGAATCAAATTCAACTGGGAACTACTAGCACTATTTATAACACGTAGTAGTTGTAGATATTCTTTAATAAAATATTTTGGGGACGCATGCCCTACCTGTCACTTTCCAATTAATTAATTCCAAGTGTTATGCCATCCACACCTTTTGTTAACGCAGATTCTATCTGCGCTCGTTGTCACAGGTTACTAACCTAAACAATGAGTATTATCCCATGTCTGTATATATACTAAAACTTCGCTTAAAGCTTTCTAGGCCTATTAACGAATACCCAGCTGAAACAACTAAACTCATCTTCCAATATCCTACCAAAACCGACGATGCCATTAAGTCTTTTCTTAACAGTATCATAGGGTCATTTATTTGAGCTTCCAGCAGTCTTCACTTAGTAGGGTCTAGTGTCCATTGAAAAATTCTTTTCAACTGCATCTAACTCTATGAATAGAGAACCGTGGGTCACAAACAAACTATTATTGGTAAGATCTTATCGCCACGAAGATTATAGAATCTTAGTTCATCTCGATACCTAACTTATTTACAGAGTTATTACCAATAGTAGGTAAACCTCCTCGTAGGCTTATTACACCTTATTAAAAAGGCTAATAACTCCATGAGTTTTACTTCGATCATAAAAAGGATTTCAGAAATGGAATCAAGGCGTTGAGTAGGCCTAGATAAGACCTTGAAAATATAAATCCGGAGAACTTTTTATTTTCGCCTTATCTTTGGCCCACTCCCCAAGTCGCTTCCCTTATAGTGTCACCGGACGCACTTTGGTCTAAAGTACGCCCTCTTGGCTTCATTTTTTTTATTTATTTTTACCGAATTATTTTCCTGCAGTTCAGGGTAATAATTCATGTTTCAGGGTTACGCCAAGAGTTCAGAGTAATAGCTTCCAGCTAGTAGTATATATACATGTAGTATATATTGATCTGGATATAACTATAGAACCGTTATTCGGATTGTTCTGAAACTTAAACCGTAGCTCGCTCAAGGGTCTATAGATGTTCCATAAGAGTTAGAACTATTTGTGATAATTCTTTACTCCTCCAAGGTTCATACCCATTACTAATACTTATCTTATAGATAAATATTAGAAACGTTTGCACCACACTACTATGAGTGTACCTAGAGTCCGTATGGATATTCTAGGGTCATTCTATGTGGGCACAAGTACCTATGGTAGGGCTGGATGTTACCCCGTGACATGGCTCTCTAAAAAACCCTTGATCTATTCCATCAAATGTTACAGGTTCCCTAATAGTATAGTATGAAGGATATCCGATCAAATGACTTCGTGTGGGACCACACCTTGCAGAGTCTATAGTACATTTTTGACAGCTTTCACTCCCTTGTCATGAAGACTTGTGGTGTCCAATTTGTCAACCCATTCCCAATATTTTTCAGTGTTGCACATAGGATATTCCTGAAACTGGCCCAGTTGGTCCTGAGGACATTCACATATCGGATACCTGGTTGCGTAAATCCCATGTATTGTTGCATTTTCTATATGGTCCGCAAGCCAGCCAGCAACTCGGAAATGACATTCCTTGATTACTTCATTAGCATACTTTATTTTCTGCCCATCCCGTGCATTATCTGATAAGGGATGTAAGATAAACTTAGGTAGATTGTGCAAAACCTGAATTGCCTCTTGCTTTTGTTTCTCCTCTGACCAGCCTGGGATTTCTTTGACTCGCTTGGGACTATGAGGCGGTAGGGCAACCAGTATCCAGGCATGAGATATGAGTTTATTTCGAACTCTAGACTTGATGTTACCAATACTCATATATATAGGCCACACTTTGCCATCACCGGAAAGGTTTGTCAGGTGGGTAGTATCGGACGCAAAGAGTACAGGAACCAATGTAGCACCCACCGGGAGTGTCATCTATGATCTGAAGTCAACAACCAAATCACTACCAAATGTAGTACCCAGATGTCACCAATGGGGCAATTGTATACCTGTGTATCCCACTACCATGATCTAGTATTCATCTCTGTATAAACCATCTCCTGCTGTGTATCAAAGTGCCTAACTAGGGTCCAGCTCATGTGTCCTGCAAAGGATTTTTGACATAGCAAGTACTTTAATGACCCCAAAATATCCTGATACCAGAACTCTATATTTTTGGCCAGGTTGAATTCTATGAACCCATTGTTCCAGAGTGGATCAGTAATCATTTGGTCAATCTTATGATATAAGGTGGAAGCAGATCAGAATGAAAACCTGGAAGTACCGTCTATCCTAGTCTTTTCTATGTCCGTATTTTGCCTGAGGAAGCCGTCCTTGAAAAATATATCAATCTGAGCCTTTGGTACACGGGTTTCATATAGAAATCTTGCAAGTTTGAAATCTAGGGCATTTTGGAAGGGTTGAAAGAAATTGTACATTGGTTGCCTTTGTACAATTGAGGGGTATACTGAAATAACTTTGCCTGCTTCACTGTCCACAGGAAAATATATAGTGTCTGCTATAGGATTGACTATATCGATCTATTAATCCTCCGTATCTGAATTATCAGTGTGATTATATGTAATTTCTTCTCGCTGTTCTTCCAGCAACTTGGTCTGATTTTGGAGTGTAAAGTCAGGAAGGTCCGAAAAGAGGTGGCTCAAGTCATCCTCAAAGTTGTTGTCATTAGTTGATCGTGCTGCATCCGTTGGTTGGCCTTCTGCATCCCATTGTTCATTGCTTATGCTGATCTTCGCTCGTTCCCGGGAGTGCAGGAGTTTGGGATATTGTTTCTCCAGATGATTTATGAGGGCGCTAGCTGATTTGAAAGCCTGATTGCAAAAGGGGCATGTACTACTATAAGGTTGTGCTTTGTCCGTTGATAGGTGTGTTATGTCCAAATGACTATCATGTGTATTTGTATTTGCTCATTTTCGTTGGAACGGTTGTGCGTTAGGGTGTTTTGTTTCCAAATGAATTGTGAGCCTACCAGCCATTTTAAAAGGCTGACTTCAAAAAGGGCATGTACCAATCATTGGACATGGGCTGAAGGAATTCATGTTAATGGAAACGTGAAGAGTCTATTTGTTAGAAGTTTGGTTGGTCTGGTAAGAACACGATATAAGCATTTCCTATGAATGAAAGCTAGCTCAATTCAGCCTAATTCAGGTTGCTTATTGCTATTACATATCTGTTTATGCTGACATGTCCGTTTATACTGACATGTCCATTTATGCTGATACATCTAGATACGAGACTAGACACATCTAAAGGTTTCTCACTAGTAGCGCCTGTCAGTCTACCAGTATGAGTAGTCTGGTTGGCAGCACTATAGTATAAGTTCAACCTGAATTGTTTAAATAGTTTCTAATAACAAGCTTTGTCTTGGTAAATTTTTTTGTCTACTAAGTGAACATAACATCCAGTTGTATACTACAGCTATTGACCTCATCGCCTCCATCAACTGATCGATTGATACTGTTAACCGGTCAATTGATACCGTTAATCGGTCGATTGATACTATTCATAGGTTGATTGATATAGAACATGCAATAAATTTCTTATTTCCTAAAATTTATAGTTATTGGGCCAACATGGATATTGGAACAGCCAGGCCCGAAAAGAATCCCTTCCATTGAGCTGACATTTTCAGGCTCTCCATTTATCTGCATTCTCTATCTTTCTTGCTCTATCCTCTGTCTTTCCTACTCTACCCTCTTTCTTTCCCGCTGTCTCCAATCCCGAGTCTTTCACTCCTGGTAGAGTCTCTGCTATTTAGCTTCTATATTCTTCGAAGCCATATTACTCCGAGGAATAATCTGAACCTCATGCAATGGGGTATGAGGGGGCTTATTCTCCTTGTTCTTTGCCTCCTTGCTAGGTGCTTCCTCTTCCTCAAGCTTTGCAGTTGTTGCTTCATTAGGGGTAGCAAGCACCTCTATTGGCGTGTAGGTGGCAATCGGCCATAGGTAGTATGGAAAGTGATATAGATATCACCTAAAAGGATTAGCTGCAAGCTTATAACAATATCTAAATGTTTTCTCCTTTAGCGCCTTTTTTCTATCCCTGAAGGTTTTACTATTTTCAACCACCACAGCTATGAAGCTGCCTATAGCTTCCAAAGGTTCAGTCCCCAAGGAGCAGAAAATATGATCAAAATCTATCCAGTGAAATAGGTCAATTGGGCAACCCATTAAGCCCAGAATTACATATGCCAAGATTACACTGGATAACTGCCAAACAATGATATTGGGCAAGTAACTAAGTATGAAAAGCTCATACCTTGAGGTTATGCTTCTTGACTCGGAGGTTATACTTGCATCTGGTATTTGTCTGTTTGAGTCAGAATTGGTATATATAGTAGTTCTTTTGGTAGTACAGAGGGTGGATAAGAATGAAGAGTAAATTGCTATTACCGTTTATATTGACATGATTTTATCTACATTTCTCAGGCCGCTACCGTCGATCACATTAGAGAGACATCAAGGGGCTGGAGCCTCAAGACCACCAATCGACCGGTTAGGGGTCCTTATCGGCTTGCTTCGATCTACCTCTGTTGAGGATAGAAGCGCATACCATACATCATATATCATGCTACCTATCTACTTCTAGTTTAGTTTCATGTTCTACTTTAATTGAAGGTTGTTAACTCTCACTAGGTGTCCGATATATATTGAATTTGTCTCGATCCATTTTGAATAAAACAAGAGTTTAAACAAACTACTTTGTTTATCAGCTGACCTTAGCCATGTTTGGTTTAGAAACCCAGTCTTGACTCTCGAAGCTTGGCAACTTAGAAACCCATTAGGAGGGGTTGCATAGGCTGGGTTTTTGCTAAGGATTCTGTAACTTCTTTTAGGTTGTACCTATTTTATGTAGGCTAGTCTCTAACTTCTCGTTTCAACTACATGCTTCTAACAATTATTTGTTTGTCATTATATAAGGCTAGTAATAT
The DNA here is from genome assembly GCA_003788615.2 of Terfezia boudieri ATCC MYA-4762. NCBI lineage: Eukaryota > Fungi > Ascomycota > Pezizomycetes > Pezizales > Pezizaceae > Terfezia > Terfezia boudieri. Next base: position 39,564 of record ML121611.1, on the reverse strand, counting down.
AACCTAAGCATCCGATATGTATAGAATCAGTCTTTATTGATACTTGCTCCAATAATATTCCAATTCATGAATGTACATAGTAACTCTAGTGTGTTCTCTAAAGTTTCTACCATTCCGGCATATAAACAAAGGCACTGAAACATTCATGAACTTACCATCATCAAAGCACAATAATATTTAAACAACTGGCCATCAGACATGTTGGGTCATGAAACAAACTGGCACAGTCCAGCAGGTTATGAATGCTAATGCCATAGCTATTATAGTTCTAAGCATAGTATATACTGTGATGGGGTCTTATGTATATATAAATAGTCTCTCCAGTCCATTAGGATTCTCAGTCTAGTACATTCAACCAAACTATCTATATCACTTCTGAATTCCAGCTTTTAATTGTCAGGTTTTCATACAGCTGGCTAGTTATTCCATCAGGTACATCAAAAAGAGGTTAAGGTATATTATAAAGTAGAAATCGGATGAACATGCAACTAACTAAGGTATTACCACATTAGGTAGTCACTGATTTAGCAATACCAACAACAGTAACAACAACAACAACAACAATATGCCAGCGAATGATGATCAAACAATTTCATGTACCAAAACCCAGCTGGGATGGGGAGAGGACAACATGAAAGAATACCGTAAATGGAGGTGACATCTAAAAGTATATGCACTAATGAAAGGAATCACTGGTAAGTACGGCACGTCAAATGCTGTATGAGAAGCTTTATATCAGCACGCTGTCGAGCCAAAAAACAGATTTCCCACATCCAGACGTAAATTGTTATCGACCCCCAAAGGGGATAAAGAGGGTGATAGTGCACGAGTACGATTCCACCAGCGCCTACTAGATTGTCTCAAAAAGGATGGAGAGACTAAAACAAAAGAGGGTTTTACCTCCACCAAGCGAAAGTGGGAAAATGCTGTGAATGACTCGGAGGTAGACATAGGACATCCGATTACACTTCCATCATATACAGTATGAGTTGCTATAATAGACTCAGCTAGTAATAGGGATATCAACCAAGGTGATGGCAACTATCGATGAGCTAATGCCCGAAATAAGCAACTCATGACTTTGAGGAAAGTCACAATAGCCGAATTGATCGAGGAAATCTGTCTACGGATCCCTGAAGGTCGGATGGTGAGAGTGATCATCGGGGTGGTGACAAACCTGCCACCTGACGGGACAGAACCAAACGATCTGGAATGAGTAACAATGAACATAGATTTAGTGAATTTCCTTACAGTTGCAGATGGTGCGTACAAGCCCCTGCTGTTTCAAGTACAACTTTCCTGGTTGGATAGAGCCAATTAAAGTCCTCCCCCAGATGATTGACCCTATTTTCCTGCAGATGAGTTTAATATGGAGGCAGACCCCTATGACCCTGTAGCATCTGATTCTGAGAGCGAGCTATACCTAATTAAGTTTGGGAGAAAGAAGCTAAAGGCTTGGCCATGGACAGACCACGGCTTCGAGCATGGTAAGGCAAGATGCCGGAGAAAGATAGGTCAGTTTAGCCTCTAACTTCTTGAGTTCAAGAAATGCCACAGGGCCTTTAAGGGACCTAAGCAGAACGAAATCTTAGATTCTGAGGACGAGGCTGAGTTCAGCTAGTTAAAGTAGTTAAATCCACAAGATGGTAAGTCTTATGTAAAGGCTCGTGCTGTGGCATGTCTAGGAGGGTACACATTCTAGTGTACAAACAATGAGAGGACTGTGGAAGCATCCGCAATAAATGCATTTGGGGGCCACCTCAGGTGGGAGACTTCAATCAGTGCATTCCACAATGTCGTATTCTAGCACTATAACCTATTGTACCACCGCAAAATATAGAGGATGATGATAATAATGATGATAATAACTTGGATGGGGATGGAGATGGGGACGGGGATGGAGATGGGTATGGGGATGGAGACTGGGACGGGAATGGAGATGGCGACGAGGATGGAGACAGCGACGAGGATGGAGACAGGGTCAGGGCTTGAGTAGATAGCTGATGTCCGATTTGGCTACTGCCATGCAGGTGGAGACACATGAGTTTACTGTTTTTTATAGTTCATAGTAACAAAATGAATATAATGTGAAGTCTCGTACAGGTATTATATAGGGCCTAGGAAGTGTCCGATAATGGCTCGAGAACAGCCTATGTGTGAAGTCAAAGGATCCCGAGGTAGGTTAGTCTAGGTTGACATAGGCTCTTACAAAATACTTAGGTATGGGAATTGCAGTTAGAGATAATTATAATAGTCTAGGTGATAGGTGTCTCTGGCATCCGATTAGCATAACACCACGTCAAATTGTCTGGTACATCTCACTAGGTACCAGCTATCACGGGGTGACATCCAGCCCTACCATAGGTTCTTGTGCCCTCATAGAACGACCCTAGAATATCCATACGGACTCTAGATACATTCATAGTAGTTTGGTGCAAACGTTTCTAATATTTATCCATAAAATAATTATCAGTAATGGGTATGAACCTCAGAGGGGTAAAGAATTATCACAGATAGTTCTAACTCTTATGAAACGTCCATAGACCCTTGAGGGAGCTACGGTTTAAGTTTCAGAACAATCCGAATAACAGTTCTATAGTTATACCCAGATCAATATATACTATATGTATATATACTACTAGCTGGAAGCTATTACCCTGAACTCTTGGCGTTACCCTGAAACCTGAATTATTACCCTGAACTGCAGGAAAATAATTCGGTAAAAATACATAAAAAAATGAAGCCAGGAGGGCGTACTTTAGACCAAAGTGCGTCCGGTGACACTATAAGGGAAGCGACTTGGGGAGTGGGCCAAAGATAGGGCGAAAATGAAAAGTTATCCGAATTTATATTTTCAAGGTCCTATCTAGACCTACTCGACGCCCTGATTCCATTTCTGAAATCCATTTTATGATCGGAGTAAAACTCATGGAGTTATTAGCCTTTTTAATAAGGTATAATAAGCCTACGAGGAAATTTACCTACTATTGGTAATAACTCTAGGAATAAGTTGGGTATCAAGATGAACTAAGATTCTATAATCTTCATTGCAATACGACCTTACCAATGATAGTTTGTTTGTGACCCACGGTTCTCTATTCATAGAGTTATGTGCAGTTGAAAATAATTTTTCAATGGACACTAGACCCTACTAAGTGAATACTGCCGGAAGCTCAAATAAATGACCCTATGATACTGTTAAGGAATAACTTAATAGCATCGTCAGTTTTGGTAGGATATCAGAAGATAAGTTTAGTTGTTTTGGCTGAGTATGCATTAATAGTGCTAGAGAGCTTTAAGCGAAGTTTTACTGTATATGCAGACATAGAATAATACTCATTGTTTAGGTTAGTAACCTGTGACGACGAGCGCAGATAGCACCTGCGTTAACAAAAGGTGTGGATGGCATAACACTTAGAATTAATTAATTCCAAAGTGACAGGTAGGGCATACATCCTTAAAATATTTTATCAAAGAATATCTACAACCACCGTGTGTTATAAATAGTGCTAGTAGTTCCCGGTTGAATTTGATTCTACTATCAAGAGTATTCGAAAGCAAGAGCACCTCGAGTACACGAAGCCTACAAAGTTCTAAGTCTCAGTTAACTCTACGTTCAAGCAATATCGGATTTATTTCGTGTTGCAAAATAAGATCTTTTGTAAGGAACTATTATGGAATTGAACTTTACTGCTATAGGATATTATTCTGTGTTGCGGAATAGTTATCGTTGTGGTAGACAGAGTACGGCCGTTCTATTTTGTAGTTGCAAGAGTGCTATAAGTGATAATAGGGCCCCCGTGACACCACCCATATTGGGTTAGGTAGGCCTGATAATGTCTTATCTAATTATTTCATGTAATTCATTCTTGATAGGGTGTCCGATAACGGCTCAGGCATAGCTAATGTGTAAAGTTAGAAGATTTCGAAGCATGTTAGCCTGGGTTGACACAGGCCCTTACAAAATACTTAAGGGCAGAAATTGTGGTTAGGGATAATTATGTGGTCCATGGTACTAGTGGTATGAGGTAATAAGGGTCCCTGAGGTCCGATTAGTATAACCCCACGTCTAATAAATGTCTGAAATATCTTACAACCAGTCACATTGGGTTAGATAGGGCTGATCATGCCTTATGTAATTATTTCACCTAATAACATTCTTGATGTCAATGGAAGGCAATTCAGAAGAGCAAAGAAGTGGTATAGGGTATGGGACCCCATATACTAGAGAAAACATATGAGACACGTTGTCAAGAGGGCCCTATTGTTACTGATAGCGCTCTTGCAACTACAAACAGGACGGCCGTACTTATGTTGCTGCAACGATACCTATTCCACAACACAGAATAGAATCCTATAGTAGTAAAGTTCAATTCCACTAAAGTTCTTTATGAAAAATCTTATTTCGCAATACAAAATAAATCCTATATTGCTTGAACGTAAAGTTAACTAGGCTTAGAACTTTGTAGGCTTCGTATACTCGAGGTGCTCTTGCTTTCGAATACTCTTGATGGTAGAATCAAATTCAACCGGGAACTACTAGCACTATTTATAATATGCGGTGGTTGTAGATATTCTTTGATAAAATATTTTAAGGACACATGCCATACCTGTCACTTTCGAATTAATTAATTCTAAGTGTTATGCCATCCACACCTTTTGTTAACGCAGGTGCTATCTGCGCTCGTCGTCACAGGTTACTAACCTAAATAATAAGTATTATTCTATTTCTGTATATACACTAAAACTTCGCTTAAACCTCTCTAGCCCTATTAATGCATACCTAGCCAAAACAACTAAACTTATCTTTTGATATCCTACCAAAACCAACGATGCTATTAAGTTATTCCTTAACAGTATCATAGGGTCATTTATTTGATCTTCTGGTAGTATTCACTTAGTAGGGTCTAGTGTCCATTGAAAAATTATTTTCAACTGCACCTAACTCTATGAATAGAGAACCGTGGGTCACAAACAAACTATTATTGGTAAGGCCTTATTGCAATAAAGATTATAGAATCTTAGTTCATCTCGATACCTAACTTATTTACAGAGTTATTACCAATAGTAGGTAAACCTCCTCATGGGCTTATTACAGCTTATTAAAAAGGCTAATAGCTTCATAAGTTTCACTTCGATCATAAAAAGGATTTCAGAAATGGAATCAAGGTGTCGAGTAGCCCTAGATAGGGCCTTGAAAATATAAATTCGGAGAACTTTTAATTTTTGCCCTATCTTTGGCCCACTCTCCAAGTCGCTTCCCTTATAGTGTCACCGGACGCACTTTGGTCTAAAGTACGCCCTCTTGGCTTCATTTTTTTATTTATTTTTACTGAATTATTTTCCTGCAGTTCAGGGTAATAATTCAGGTTTCAGGGTAACGCCAAGAGTTCAGGGTAATAGTTTCCAGCTAGTAGTATATATACATATAGTATATATTGATCTGGGTATAACTGTAGAAACATTATTCAGATTGTTCTGAAACTTAAACCATAGCTCCCTCAGGGGCCTATGGACGTTCCATAAGAGTTAGAACTATCTATGATAGTTCTTTACCCCTCCGCGGTTCATACCCATTACCAATAATTATCTTATAGATAAATATTTGAAATGTTTGTACCACACTACTATGAGTGTACCTAGAGTCTGTATGGATATTCTTGGGTCATTCTATAAGAGCACAAGTACCTATGGTAGGGCTGGATGTCATCTCGTGATAGTGCCCCCCCCCTTAAGGTTCTTGTCCGCAAGAACCTAATTGATCATGCAGCTAAACTCATTATTATAACTAACAACAATAGATGGGGCTTTAGGACCAGTCCTCATATATGACTACTAAAACATAGTAGCATACGTCTCATTGCACCCCTGGAACAAAGCTATAGCATAAGAAATACAGGTATTAAAAATATAAAGATAATTCAAAAAACCTAATGCCTACCAATAGGAAAAAAAAGAAAAATCCTCATAAAATAACATCAGGGTCCCGAGGCTTATGAGGGTTATCCAGATGGAATTTCCGAACGAGTTCAGTACCTTCATCCTTTAAGTTCTCATATAGTTCCCATGTGTCATCGTCAGGACTATAACCCTTCTAAAAAACTAAATACATCACTCATCCCTTTTTGAGCTCACTTGTCTTAACCTTCTCAATCTAGTACTTTGATTCTTCAAGATCAACTAGAGGGGGTGTTAGCGAGCGTCTGCTGGCTATTGTATTAAGGTGGTAGGGTTCCAACAAACTAATATGAAAAACTGGGTGAGTTTTACTTGTACTTGGAGGGAGTTCTAACTCATAGGCATAAATACCAATAAGCTGTTTAATTCTAAACTTCCCTTGTAACTTGTAGTCAAGCTTTTTTGTCGGACACCTTGTTTTGATATTCTTTGCATTGACCATAACCCAATCTCCCACTTTGAATATCGGTTCCTTCTCTGCTACCTTAAGGTTATAGTATTGTGACATCTGGTCCTGTGCCGCCTTCATATTTTCCCTCATTGCTAATCTCATTGTATCTAAGGTTTCGACCGTCTTGACTGCCTCAGGGTTGTTCAACTTAGTTGAGGCTTCTATTGGGTTCTGGAAGTTGTTCTCGGGGTGTTGAGTATATACTGTGTAAAAAGGAGTGAGTTTGGTACTAGAGTGGACAGTGTTATTATAACAGAACTCGGCAAATGGTAAGAACTCGACCCAGTCATCCTGATCCCAACAGCAATACGTCCGTAGATAATGCTCTAGGGTCTGGTTAACTCGCTCAGTTTGACTATCGATCTGGCGGTGATATGCCGAGGAATTATCTAAGTACTCAACTCCTATATAACAACATTACTTCCATCCTAAAAGGTTTGAACTTATATAAAGGTTATTAAAAAGACTGCTAAAATATTTATACCTGACGATCTATGTCGCGATTAGTGAGGAGGGGTATTAAAAAATGCGTTCTACAAACGCTCTCTCTTACACCACAAATCACATAAACATATATTAGTCATTCCTAATTACATTCCACTACATGTCAAATCATGTGCTAAAATACTTACATAAATTAAGTATTTTCAGATGTTCTTCATAACCTTAATGTTATTGTTAGTTAAGTTATTAACTCTATTTTAGCTCTATTACACATGTTTACAACATATGTCAAACTATATTTTTGAGTTATACTTTTTGTTATAGTTTATTATTACCAACAACTCAAACTTGTTGAGTATGTTGTAATCATATTGTATACGCATTTAGTACGTTCTGACAGGCACTATAGTCTGCTAGAATCATGTATATATAGGAGGGGATTCCCCCTACCTTGAGAAGATCATCAGCTCATACTTCAATCTCATTCACATATACATTCCTCAATTCTATGCTCTATAGCTCTACCAGAACGTCCTCAATACGCCCATTAGATCCGTTCTTCCTTCTCTCCTTTATTGGATACTTGGTTGAATCCTGCTGCCTATTGTCTACAGTATATTCTCATATACCTGTATTTCAACACATTATGTATTGCCTTAGTCATTAGGCTATATGAAGGCCGCTGGATCCCCTCTGGAATCTATCAGTCTTCAGACAACCCGAACAGCAGCGATCAGATAGATAGCATAATTACAAACGAAGATTATACCTGTTATATTATTGTTCCTTACGGAACACCCCTCTTAGTAATCAACCTACCCTTCTGAGGCAATCCCTCAGCAGAACCGGCATACACCAACATCCGTCCCTAAGCGGATATAGATTGTATAAACGGTACCGAATGACTACTGTCTAGTATCATTCATTACATTATCACAGTTCTCTGTGATCCAATCCATTTACAAAATGAGTGGAAGACCTGGTTCAAGGCACGCAACCTCTGTTACCAAGTCAATTTTTTTGTTTTGTCCCGATCTTGCATCTGGGACTTCTATCTTCAGGTTCTGAACCTGAACTGTACTAGACCTCTTGAGAATCGAGCCGTCGGCGCTCTCTAATCTCAGTCTTTTCTCCCTCTTAACCCAAGGCAGCATCATCTGTTCAACAAAATCCGAATCGAAAATCGTAGCTTCTACACCAGTATCAACCAAAGCATTAATAGAAAGATCATGTTTATTTCCTCTATAAATCCAAGATAAATTAATAGGAATAAGAAACTTCAATCCTTCACGCTTCAATACCTTAGCCCCTGATTTTCTTGCCAAAGAGAGATCCTTAATTCTATCCAAAGAAATATCCGGCACTACCACTTTTCGTGGTCTTTTTTCGAGAGCGCTAACAAGAGGAGCCACCTCATCATCAGCTTTTCTTTTTGTTCCTTTTTTTACGTTTTTGTTTGATAAAGAAGTGAAAGCAGATGGAGATAAATTGTGAGAAACAGAACTAATTAAAACTGGGTCAATATCTATAGGTTCCCCTTCATGTTCCTCCTTCCAACTGCCAACAGAGATGCCTTTCCTAATAACGCAAATAGAAAACCAATCCTGTGAGACTATCTGACTCGACATACTAGATAGCTTGCACCCCTAACAATCCGAGTTCTCCCCATAATCCAACTCATCCTCACTAATAATATGCCCAAACTGAACCTCAAGTGGCACTACTACAGCCGCTCCTGCAGACACTGTCACCACTTTCTTAGTTTCCTCTTTTCCCTTACCCTTCCCCTTATTCTCTACTGATGGTTTCCAACCTGCAGTACAATCCTTCATCATGTGCTCTTTATTTCCGCACTTGATACACTGTCCATCCTTCTTCCGAGTCTGGTGCATAGAATAAGTGACCTTATCTTCACCTGGTTCTTTGTCTTTTTTAGTGGAGGAAGTGTTGGACTGCATTTTCGATTTAGCGTCATACTTCTTAGTCTTCTGCTTTGGCTTAGTGATCCGATCCTTGAGATTATTAGATTTCTTTTCAGTAGTTTTAGGGGCTTGGGTCACATCCTTCTTTATCCCAGCCGTCTGCTCCTTTAACTTATATAGGTTTTGTACACGTACCTCTCTTCCTTTCTCATATTCCACCTGAGACCTAGTATTCGCAATAGCCTGAAAATACATTTCCACGCTTGCTGGTACCTTATCAAGAACGTCCTTGTCCGTGCTGACTCGGACCATGTATGCTTGTGTCTCAGGTTGAATCGTGCTAATTAGGTGCTCCCAGAGCTGTTCACATGATAGTTCCACTACCAACTGATGAACCCTAACTCTAGTAATGAACTCCTTTGTCAACTCTCCTTTCTTCTAGTATTCTTTGAGTAAAGAAACCTTTGCATCCCTCTTTTCATATTGATTCTGGTGGGCATTAATAAATTCTTGCTTGAAAGTATTAAAGGTATCCCACTGAATCACTCCTGTTTGTGGATCTGGAGTCTGCTTATGCTGGTTAGCACAATACCACGTACTGGCCCCCTCGGTTAGTAGATCTGCTACGAATAAGATCTTGTCACTATGCATCTGGGAGGTTTGGAGCATGCGAATAAAGGTATGGTTAACCTTCATTAGGAATTCTCTGAGCTTGCTAGAGGTACCATCGAACTTAGATGGTAGAGGAAGATTTCGAGGTTCTTTGCGCTCTATAGGTGTATGCTGTAGAGGAGGTACTGGTGGTGGAACTGGAGGCGGGACTGGAGGTGGGACTGGAGGTACGGATGGTGGAGGTGGAGGTGGTACGATCCCTTGGTGAATACCTAGGGTGATAAGATCTGGGTTCTTATCATGAAGTGATCGAGTTCGTTTGGCAGGCCTTAGTGGTTGCTGTTGTAGATCCTTAATTTTCCTCTTATTTATCAGGACACTATGTGAAAGCTCTTCTACCGACTCTTTATTACGTTCACAACTCTCAATTCGGTCTTCCTGCTCTTGAGTAATTGCTTTCTGTGCCCGCGCATTTAAACCTGTAATATCAGCCTTAATAGTATCAAACTCTAGTTTTGCCGTATCGATGATCATCTCTGTATCCTCCTTAAGTTTTCTAGTTAGATCTATCCACTGCTTTTCCAAAGCAGCACTTATAGTAATCGGGAGCCGTTTAACTGTATCCTCCTGACCATCAGTTTGCCCTTTTAGTACTGCTACTTCCTCTGTTACTTATTGTTGTAACAGCTTTAAGTCTTCATAAATAGCTTTAGCTCCTTCAAAAACAATCTTATGAGCATCCTGCTGTTCCTTGAGAAGACTAGCTTGGGCTCCTAACCCTCTAGTAAGTTCAGTAATCTTGCCTCGTTGGTGATCAAACTCAGTCATTCTGTCCTGAATTATTCTAGCTAATAATTCTTCATATTGTTCTTGTGTGATATGTGGAAATCGACTTGTCCTAGTAGGTCGTAGAGGCACTTGATGTCTAGTAGATGTATTGCTAGGTACTCATGGTGGTGGTCTCTGTTAGGGTAATCCGAATTGTCAGATCATTCCTGCGGGGAATACTTCCAATTCATCGGGTGAATACATGGGGTTTTGTAGTCCAGAGGATTGCGTTCCTCTAGACAGAATATCCTCCATAGGCTGATCTATTAGATCCTCCTCTGTATTTGTATCCGAAGGAGGCATATTCTGGGGTCTTTGGGTAATCGCTTGTGGGGTCACTATAGGGAATGTAATTCCCTGGTAGGGCTGGCGAGGCCCTCTTGGTGTCGGTGAATTAGATATATTGATTCGAGTATGTTATTCAAAAAGTAAAACGAGAATTACTTATCTACAAAGTAATGTCACGGGGGCCCTATCATCACTTATAGCGCTCTTGCAACTACAAAATAGAACGGCCGTACTCTGTCTGCCGCAACGATAACTATTCCGCAACACAGAATAATATCGTATAGCAGTAAAGTTCAATTCCACAATAGTTCCTCACGAAAGATCTTATTTCGCAATACAAAATAAATCCGATATCACTTGAACGTAAACTTAACTTAGACTTAGAACTTTGTAGGCTTTGTGTACTCGAGGTGCTCTTTGTTTTGAATACTCTTGATGGTAGAATCAAATTCAATTGGGAACTACTAGTACTATTTATAACGTGTGGTAGTTATAGATATTCTTTGATAAAATATTTTGGAGATGCGCACCCTACATGTCACTTTTGAATTAATTAATT
>ML121611.1:0-11914 GCA_003788615.2 Terfezia boudieri ATCC MYA-4762 | reverse complement strand
CAAAGCACCTGTGGGAGAACCCGAGGTGTGGGAGGACATACCGTGTGGGAGGAGACCTCCACACGGTTGGTAGTAATACATAAAGGAATCAGTAATCCCAGAGACTTGTCGATATATTTCCGGCGACCTAGGGGAGACCTTAGGTAGTCAGAAGTCTGTTGGGCTTGTCGTCGCTAGTCTATCTATCGTATTAATGTTTGCTTCTAATGTGGACAATATAATAACAAGGAATGCCTTGTGGGGAGAATCATTAGTTGGATGGGAAGACTCCGTTAGGGAGTCGTCTTGGCCGTATGTGTTTGTAGGCAGGGGTTCGCCTATATCTAACATATTTGCCATGGCTTACTGATAACAGATCATAGTAAGTAATGTAAAAAAAATTGTAGGTTTCAATTAGAAATAAATTTATTTGGGAGATGTAGATTCCGGACTAGTTGGAATCCTAGGAAATATAACGTGAGTGCGTTCACATTTAGTTAGGCTGAAATATAGTTGCTATAGCTTAAGTTGATCGATCTTGTTATATACGGAAGTTGCTCTGTAGTCTGAGAGTTGACGTCATATAGTTTTCTTTCTGAATCTGCGTTCGATTCGTCTCGAGATTGCCCCTCACCATAAGATGTAATTTGTTAAGGTGGGAGCAAGGTATGTGAAAAGGGTCATATGAGCTGTTTAGGTGAACGTGAGGACCGTTGATCAGGGTGTTGATATAGCTATTTGCACCATGTAGTAACTTTTTGGCCGTGGGATTCAGGGTCCTTGTTAGCCGAGTTAGTCGGTTAGCAGTATTAGGGTGCCGAGTGCTTAGCGGAGGAGGTATTGGCGGTTGAGGAGTTTCTTATTAAGGGGAAGTCGTCGCCAAAAGAGTCTGGGTCTGTAACGTTGTTGTCAGAGCCATGGTTGTTGCAGATGGACTCATAACTTTAGTCTTTTTCCCTGCCAATACGTCCTACTAAGTCTTGATCTTAGCGCTTGTCATCTACGTCTCCTTAGTCCAGGTATTTTGCTTAATCCTGAGAAGGTAAGTCTGAACGGCAGCAGTGTTCGTTAGCTCGGTTGTCATAGGAGTCAGCTCGCCTATAGCATATATAGAAGTCGGTGTTGAGGTGGTCGTGTCATTCCACGATTTCGCCTTTTCATTGATCTGCTAGCTTAGCTTGCTAGTCCAGATTATCCAACGCCTCGTCATTAACCATGACATCGCATTAAGGTTCATATCCGTCGTAATCTGTATTACCGCAGACACCGACCGGTTTCCTGTTTCTTCAGGTCCTCTAATTGATACAATGGCCTCCTTTAGGTTTTCAATCAATTAGTTTGAGGTTTCTTTCGCTCTAAACATCTAGGAAATTATCTTCCTCTTTATTTTTTAGTCCTTCTAATATATCTTGTCCTAATACTTCCTGTTAGAGTTATACCTCAATCAAAATCGGAAGAAGATGGTGGTCGCAGTCTTCTTAAAATACTGGTCGTATGGATATTAAACACTCTTTAAAATTTTAAACACGTCTGTAACCCATATCGAGTTCTCATAGTAAATCTTCTATGGTGTGAGAATTACCTTCGCCGTTAGTTCGTAATAGAAACCTGTTATTCTATAGGTAAGTGTCTTTCTCTAAACCTTGACTTACGAAAAGATTCGTTTCTTAATTCCTTTGGTGGGCACGGAGATAATTTTCTCGGCGTAACCCAATGTTTCCTTACCCTACTATAATACTGGAAATACAATTCATCATGTATAGATCTTTTCTCATGTGAATGGCGCCTCCTAAACAAATTAGGATCATTTCCATACGGACCTCGCAAGCGTTCTTGAGGCTTCTTATTTCCATTTCCATTTTTTGGACGTTTTCTTAGTCGTTTTCCTTGTCCTTCAAGGCTAGGGGGGGGGAGGTGGTCTGCTTAGTCCACTACTCCCTGTTGTTCTTCTTGTTCTTCTTTGACCTTGCCTGGCAGGTGTTGTTGTTCGCCGTCCTGCTCCATTAGGTCTGCTATCGCCTCTACTATCGAGACTAAGTCTATTACGTAGCAGTCATCGATCAGTTGGGCAAGTTCCATGGAATTTACCGTGGCAAATTCCGTGGCAGTTGAACTACCGAATCCGGCAGTTGCTGAGGGTGGACGAAGGCTAGCCCTTCGACCGTGAACGCTAGTTACATAATAATGCAATAAATATAGAAAATACACGATATAAAATACAAGACAATAAGCTTCCTTATTACAGCTTCAGAAATACGTGAGCAGCTGGCTACCGGTCATTTCTCTCGTTCAAGAAGCTATCAACAACTCCATCGATACATCCAGAGATACTACTCCTTATACTCTTGTCTTTCAATTCTCCCCTATCTATCAAGATACTCTGACCCTTGCTGATATTCCCACATCAAGACCCGATGGGCTATCTAATGCTCTGTAGACAGCAGTATGACAAGAGTTGAATAGGAAGTGTGTGGATATGACAAGACAAGGAAACAAGAACAGAAGGCCAAGCCCTGACCACAAGATTGGTGATCTCATCAAAATTCACTACTCTGCTTTCTCTAGAGAATCTCAGTATTCCAAACTCAAACCTATCTTCCTCGGTCCTTATCCTGTCTCTGCAGTCTACCCGGATATCAATAACTATACTATCAGTACTCCATTAGCCTCTTTTGGACATATTAAAGTCTATACCTCCCTTCTCACTCCTTGGCTCAACAATCTAGATCATCTCTTTCCCTAGCGGTCCTTGCCAAAGCCCGGTCCTGTTAAGCAGGATAATATAGGCCCAAGATATATGTTTGAACGAATCGTCAAATATACAGTCAAGAAGAATAGTACAACATTGTACCTTATTAAATGGAAAGGGTGGGGTAATGAAGACAATACTTGGGAACCAGTTGGAAATATTCCAGCTGACGCCATACAAAAGTATTGGGAAAGTCTCTCTTGGACCGGTAAGCAGCAGAAGAAGTGTAGATATAAGCATAGAACTAAGTGATTGGTATAGTGGATATAGCTTAAGGTTTCTTTTGGGTATAAGTATTATTTGATGCATTTTTTTTTCCTAACTCATAGCCTATTTTCTAGTGAAGGATTTTCTAAGAAGGGAAGGATATAAGGAATACATGTTTTGTTTTGTTTTTATCTCCTATTTCCGCTCAGAAGTGTTTTCTTATATTTGTGTTTATTCCTGTTTAGGTAATTCCCTTAGATAGATTAGTATATGGATTACTCATGTATTAGTTATGTTTTCTTTAGTACGGTTTATCTTTCCTTTACTCAGCCAGTACATCATAAGAATAGTTAGATACTAACTATTCCTTCTTCTGTTCCAGCTACCTATTCCAGTTGGTAAGCTGATATCATGTTTATCATTTTGTTTCTTTCTTACAGCCTCATTTCTATTACATTTTTTGGCGTCATCTATGATACTGAACGTATCAATAATGCGCCTTCTTGTATCCATAATGATCTACTATTGTTATGACTTTTGATGATTATTTCTCGAATGAGTCTCTCTAAGACTTATTACCTTAGGATTCAGTTTCTATAAAAGACCTGATTTCTACGGCCTCTAGTTAGAACAGATCTCTTTCAGTACCTGCTAGTCTAGGAACATCAGAATATACAAGCTACACTGGTAATATTCTTGTTCTCACCTCTTTACCCATGACCAAATACCTCCCTCCTCTCTTAACAACTATACTCACAGTTTGCTGCCTTTGAGGACTCCTGTATAGGACTTAGAAACAGTATCAACTGCCTTTACCATGTTAGTAGAGCCATACTCCCCCGGGACTACCTCTAGTCCTAACTTGGCCTACACTTCCATACACCGGCTACTCAACAGATATCAGCAGCCTCGTATGGCAATACCTTCAGCTAATATAGATACCTCTTACTATGCTTTATATAGCAATACCTTTAGCCAATATAGATATCTCCTACTATAGGTGTACTTGTCAGAATTATAAATGCTATTGAGAAAGCCACCCACTAATATACAGTTATTCAAGGAATTACTCTTAAAGAGACAGGACCAAGATATAGCAAGACGAATACTATAGCAGAAAGAATGAATAGAACTATCATGACAATAAGGATGACTACTCTACTAGCGGTAGATCTGCCAAAAGCCTCTGCAATAAAACTACCCAATAGGTAGTATACACTAAAATTGAGTTCCCCATAAAGGCCTGAATGGAAAAATTCCAATTGAAGTCAACTACAAAAATACGGCCTGAGACAAATTAGCCCTACGAGAGTATACCGCTCGAATTATGAGATATATATCTACATTTGGAATATACCATATAATGGAAAAATCTAGAAAAATAGGGATAATTAAGAACCCTATACCAACAAAGTCTACGGAACTAGTTCTGAGGAGCGAGTCTGCAGAACCAGCTAAAAGGTTAGTGAAAGTAAAGAACCTAATAAGACCTAAGAATAAGGCAACAGCAGAGCTTGCAAAACCAACCAAGTGCTAAGGGGCGAACCGGGGAACCGTGTGGACGTGTTACGAGTTCCTAAGGTTCGGGCCTCAGAGGGGCAGAGCTCAACGAATATATATATATACGAACAAGAACAAGGACAAGGACAAGGACAAGGACAAGATAGTGCTTGGGTTCTGCCTTTCTATTTAGATACAAGAAGCTCTTTATATAACCAGCTCCGCCAGCTTCAGATGCTAACGGACTTTACCTCACATGCTGAAAGCTAGTATAACCCTTCACCACATACGCACTCATATGCTCATACGTTAACCCATCAGAAGCAGTTTATCCATAAATAGATACGACCTAGCCTTCACTAGCGATACACACACTTCCTTGTTCCGGCCCGTCTCGTGGGTAATCAGTCCACGTGCTATATGGGCTTCGGTTCCGCCTCTGCATAGACCACCCTCCCGTGAGAACTCGTGACGAGAACTCGTAACATTACCCCCCCGTTGGAAAGCAGGTCGTCCCGACTGCTACCTTCCTTCAGGCTGTAGTACATCTATTTGTGAATGGGCCAAAAAAAATGGTTTCCGCTGCTAATGCCAGACTCCAATATCCCTATCTAACCGATTCATCGATTGTGGGGCCCACTCGGTGGTCGGTGTGTATTATCGTATTTATTATAGGGTTCGGTCACCAGTAAAACCTTCCGTTTATTGTAAAAACCCTGTGGGTAAAAAAACTTTATAAAACGGTAGGAAAGGTATGACCTTATCAACAAATTCTTGTGTCTCATCATGTATCTCTCGGTGTTCTTCGGATTTTTCCTTAGAATCTCGTATCCCTCGGTTTTCTCGGAAATTTCTCATGAAACGCTTGCACTTCGTCCCTGCAGGACATTGTGTCTAACGTTTGCCAGGTATCGTCATCTGGGCCATATCCCTGCCAACGAATTCGGTACAGAACCTTGCCTTTCCTGCGTACCGAATCTATAATTTCTTCTACTCCGTATATGATATCGTCATCCTCGTTATTATTCTCCACAGTTTGTGGTTCTGCGCGCATATGAAATGGCTTTAGTAAGGTTGTATGAATCACTTTGTGTAGCCTTATTCCGTGTGGTATGCCCAGCTCATATACATAGTTTCCAATCTTGCGGAGCACCTTGTAGGGCCCAATTCATTTAGTTGTCAGGGATCGGTTATTTCCAGCTTTAATGGTAAGATTCCGTCGATCCACTAATACCTGATCTCCCGGTTTGAATGTTCGTGCTTTTTCTATAGACAATTGACTCCGTTTATCATTAATTCGCTTAAGAGTGTCATGTATTTGGTTGTGTACTGTAGTCATGTGGTCCAACCACTCTTCGGCTGCTGGTGAGCTTAACTGGTAATCATTAGATATATGGATTGCTCCAGGGTTGAACCCATAGAATGAGCGAAATGGTGAATATCCATGTGTAGAGGTTGCTGTTGAGTTGTAAGCAAACTCGGCTAGTGGTAGCCATTTTACCCATCGATTTTGCCGGTCATGGCAGAATATGCGGAGATACTGCTTCAGCGTCTGAATTGCTTTTTCAGACAAACCATCCGTCTGAGGGTGATGAGCAGTAGATAATCGGAGATGTATATCTAGTTTTTTATTCAGCTGCTTGAACATTTCCGAGGCGAATTGTGGCCCCCGGTCGGAAGTGATGTGTCTTGGTAGCCCGTGCAATTTCCAAATATCGTTAATATAGGTGTTGGCTATATCTTTCGCTGTCCATGTTGTTTTTGCAGCTATATATCGCTGCATCTTGGTGAATCTATCAGTAATCACCAAAATTGCATTAAAACCCTCTGAATCTGGCAATTCGCCCGTAAAATCCATCGCAATCTCTTCCCATGGCAGGTTTCCAGTTGGCATTGGTACCAGCTTAGTTTGCCTTGAATGCCTGTCCGATTTGGTTTTTTGACAAGGTAAGCAGCCTGCTACGTAGGACGCTACATCTTCTTGCCAGTTTTCCCATATAAAATTCCAACTAACCAGCTCTTCTGTTCGTGCTTTTCCCCAGTGTCCTGTAACCTTACTGTCATGACACTGTCTCAAAACTTCTGATTTGTGTTCTGGTGGTACCTCTAATAAGCCATTATTCCGCCTAGACCATGTCGATACATCGATGTTTTCTAGTGAGGGATCTTCTGCTTGGATAACATTATCGTCTGTAACGATTTGATCATCTTCCCTTGTAGGGCCTTCTTGATCTCCTTCTGATACTAATAGCAGCTGTCCCTCTTTTAGCAGACGTTCTTCAGCACCTGACTTTTCTTCTCCAGCTCTTCGGCTAAGTGCATCTGGTTTGCCCATTTTGGAGCCTGGCCGATATGTTATTGTGAACCTGAATTCGGCCAGTTTTTGATACCAGGTAGCTTGTCTGGAGTTGAGCCTTTGTTTGGTATTGAAGTACTGTAGGCCTTGGTGGTCCGTAAAGATATTGACTGGTACACCTACAAGCCAAGCTCGCCACTTACGGAAACAGTCAACTATAGCAAAGAGTTCTTTGTCATGGATTGGCCAGTTTCTTTGTGCAGAATCCAGCGTTTTTGAGTGATAATCTACTGGATGTAGGGTTTTGACACTATCACCGGGCTTGTTGTCAGTATTGCGGATGTGATATTGAGACAGTACTCCCGCAATAGCCTGGTTGCTGGCATCTGTTTCCATGATGGTTTCCAGCTTTCGATCAAACTGTGTTAGTATTGGTGCAGACATGAATTCTGCTCGGAGGTCATCAAAGGCTTGTTGTTGTGCGGACGTCCACGAAAATGGTACATCCTTAGTTAACTCTGTTAAGGGCTTCACTTTGGCACTGTATTGTGAGATAAAACGGCGGTAGTAGTTGGCAAAGCCGAGAAATGCCTGAACTTCCTTCTTTCTGGTAGGGATTGGCCAGTTGGCCATAGTTTCTAGCTTTGCAGGGTCCATCTTGACCTCTTTGCCGTTGATAATATGGCCTAGAAAGATAGTTTCTGAGGCATGGAATTCGGACTTTGGTAAGTTAACTGCTAAGCCGTGTTCTATACACCTTTCCAGAACCTTTTCCACAATCCTTTGATGTTCTGCTTCTGTTTGACCCCCATATATAAGAATGTCATCCAGATACCAGATAACCCCTAACGGTGCTAATTCTTCAAATATTATATCCATCATCTCTTGGAACGAAGCTGGGGCATTTGTCAAGCCGAATGGCATTACGGTGTATTCATATAATCCCTTCTTAGTCTTGAAGGCTGTTTTCCACTCCTCGCCAGCAGCAATGCGAATTAGGTTATAGCCGTTCTTCAAATCCAACTTAGTTAACCATTTTGCACCTCTCGTTTTATCCAGTAGGTCATCAATTAGTAGTAGTGGGTATCGATTTGGTATGGTGACTCGATTTAACCCTCGATAGTCCACACATAGTCGGAGTGACCCATCTTTCTTTCGTACAAATAATATTGGTGCTCCAGCGGCTGACCTTGATTTTCTAACTTTTCCTACTGGTATGTTCTCTTCCAAATACCGTTCCAAAGCGAGTTCTTCTTCCCATGTCATTTTATAAATTGGTCCATTTGGTACTTTGGCCTTTGGGCCATTCAGTGGAATGGAATGATCCCAGGACTTATGGTCTGGCAGCCGAGAGGCTTGTTCTGCAGAGAATACCTGCGCGTACTGTGTATAACGACGAGTTGCGTCAATTATAAGCAGAACTTCGCCGTGATCTAGGGATTCGGCGTCCAAGTCTAACGTTATGATGGTAGGTATGTTGTATGTTTTGCAGGGTATTGTATAGCTATCCCCACACTCTAGCCTTGACTCTGGAGTATTAATCATTAAATTGTTTTCCTTCAACCACGATAATCCCAAGATAACATCCCTTTTTCCGATATCTAATACTTCTGCGTCCAATGAGAATTTGTGGTTTATACCAGGTATTGAGAAGGTAGTATTTGCCACAAATTTTCCACCTTTCAGCTTGGTGCCGTCACCTTGAGACACTGATACGTGGTTTTTTCTTTTCCAGACTCCTAGTCTTTTGGCAATTTTAGCTCCTATAACTGGTGCAGAAGCTCCACAATCCACAATCGCCTCCACTTCTATCCCCGCAATCCGAATCGGTATCGTCAGTAAAGGTTCATGTCTGGGGGTTCGACCGACGATATTGTATGAACCCCCTATTCGTTTCCCGAGTCGAATTCTTCAGAATCCACTTGCTGTTCCTCCTCAGTCTGTAAGTCTGCGATGCGGACAGTTCCAGTATCCATTTTGGCACCCGTTTTGGCCTTCTTTGCTGGTGGATCTGAGGTTTTCGCATTACCAGGGGGTGGAGTGCGGCGGTAAGTAGGATTTTTACAGTCCGCTATCCTATGTCCATTTCTTCCACATTTGAGACACCGGTTCTCCTTCTTTCGTTTCTCAATTGCTTCTTTAGATACCTCTTGCTTAGGTCGATCCGAATTAGGTCGATTCGAATTAAATCGATCTGTGTACGACCGCTTTGTAGGTTGCCCCTCGGTCTGGGCTACATCCATTTCCACTAATTTTTGTCGCCATTGGTCGGGTTGGTTTCGAAGGTTCTCATAGTGCGTCATCTTTGAGCGTAACCGTGGTTTTATTCCTGTAAGAATTGCATGTATAAGGTGAGTCTGGGAGATCTTCGCATAAGCGTTTAGCCTGTCTATAGTGCCCAAGTAATCCTGCACGTTGCCAGTCTGTTTGAGCTCCTGTATCTCTCTATATGCACGATCAGCTTTGTAATGATCTCCATAGTAGGATTGGAGGGCTTGTTTTGCTTCCTCCCAAGTCCTCCACTGGTGCACATTCGGTTTCCACCAAGAGAGTGCCGGATCCTTCAGAGACATTCCGGCCACGGCCAGCTTCTGTCTGTCAGTGACCACATTCTTTAAGGTAAAGTACTCTTGCAACTGGAAAAGGAATCCCTCTAGTGCCGCTCGGTCTCCTGAAAATTTTTCGGGTGGAGGGATATTAATGGAGATTGTCTCATCATCGTCATCAGCTCTGCGTACTGCAGGGCGGCCTGCAGGGCGGCCTGCTGGGTTTGGTCGTTGGGGGTTTCCCTGCGTTGGGGTTGCCGACCCGGATTCCAAGCTAAGGAGCCTGTTCTCAATTGCACTCAGTTGCTCAAGCATCCTAGAGCTCACATGGGTGAGTGCGGCAATCGATTCCCCAGCACTTGGTGCAGTTGATTGGCCAAGGGGTGTGTTTGTTGGGGAAGTTGCGGAATGCCTTTGAGGGTTGGAGGGGCCAGCAGTCGCTAAGCTCTGAAGGACACGTTCGGCGCCCGACATCTTAATTGCGTAGCTGTAAGATATATAGATATATGTCGAGAACCGAGAATGTCTGAGATCGAGCACTGTAATGCTAAGGGGCGAACCGGGGAACCGTGTGGACGTGTTACGAGTTCCTAAGGTTCGGGCCTCAGAGGGGCAGAGCTCAACGAATATATATATATACGAACAAGAACAAGGACAAGGACAAGGACAAGGACAAGATAGTGCTTGGGTTCTGCCTTTCTATTTAGATACAAGAAGCTCTTTATATAACCAGCTCCGCCAGCTTCAGATGCTAACGGACTTTACCTCACATGCTGAAAGCTAGTATAACCCTTCACCACATGCGCACTCATATGCTCATACGTTAACCCATCAGAAGCAGTTTATCTATAAATAGATACGACCTAGCCTTGGCTAGCGATACACACACTTCCTTGTTCCGGCCCGTCTCGTGGGTGATCAGTCCACGTGCTATATGGGCTTCGGTTCCGCCTCTGCGTAGACCACCCTTCTGTGAGAACTCGTGACGAGAACTCGTAACACCAAGTAGCAAGCAGCCGAAGATACATTAATGCTTGAGAATGAGGAAAGCCCAAAAAGAAAAGGGGAATCTGAAATTATCATCTTTTACTATAGATATATTAATACTTGAGAATAATGAAAGCCCAAAAGTATAGGGGAATCTGAAACTATAATGATCTTCTACTATAGGCATTGCTCGATCAAGCTGAGCAAGAAGCTAAAGATACATTAATGTTTGAGAATGAGGAAAGCCCAAAAAGAAGAGGGGAATCTGAAATAATAATTAAGATTCGTAGACAATGAGGAAGAGACAATGTGAAATCCACTCTCTTCAGATCTAGCTATATTAGCAGACAATGAAGAAGAGGCAATGCTAAATTCTACATTCAGATCTAGCTATATTAGCAGACAATAAGTAAGCAAGCAAAACAATAAGATATATTTACTTCTTACTATTCCTGTACTGCATTTAACAGAGGTGGTGCTAAATTACATACTTAATTATATATCAACTGACATGCATTGAATGAGTTCAAAGACCCCAATTAAGCTTGGAAGCTCAAAGACCCCAATCGAGCTTAGAAGCACAAAGACTCCAATCGAGCTCGGAAGCTCAAAGATACCAAATGAGTACTATGAGTGTAGAAATTATCAAGACCATCCTGGCAAACTAGGTTAGATAGCTGGGAAAGTATGTTTTGTACCTTTTCCTATGTCGTTGGGTTTTTTTCTACAGGGTTTTCCTATGCAGAGGTTTTTAATAGCAATTGAGTTAACCGAGTAAGGGAGGGTGTTGGAAATACTCGGTCAAGCATATGGTAATATATAAGCACATATATCTGATCTAGACATAAGCGTACACATATACAATCATATGTTAGTTAAACATTCATATGAAAAGAAGGATATCAAGTATATATACCTCCTATAATAGCTAGTATAGACTGATAAGTCAATCAAGGAATACAAGTCTCTCATCATATCTACCTAAGATCATATTTTTCTAATGGGTTATAATCTGATAAATCAAGAAATTAATATATTTATTAAGTATGAATATTAATAGATATATAATAGTTTAATATAAAACACCTCCCAATATATTATATTGAAACTAGTTGTATATTAGTTGCTGTTAAAATTACTTTATAAAAAGCCAAAGAAGTATTTTTCAAGTACAAGTACAATCTAAACACAGACCCCATCTATACCTACTATGTAATTTCTTTAACAATAGGATTTGTAGGTTATTAATAGTCACTATTAAGCAACCATAGGCAATTCAATCAATACAGTCAAGAAGAATATAAATTCTACTAAAAGGTATTGAATGTAATAAGGAAGCTTATTGTCTTGTATTTCATATCATGTATTTTCTATATTTATTGCATTATTATGTAACTAGCGTTCACGGTCGAAGGGCTAGCCTTCGTCCACCCTCAGCAACTGCCGGATTCGGTAGTTCAACTGCCACGGAATTTGCCACGGTAAATTCCATGGAACTCGCCGTTTTGTGGACACCCTCTTGGGCTCCACACCCTCCTGTATGGCACACCCTCCGCTGGAGGTGTGCCAACCATCATTATGTATTTCCTTAGTCATTAGGGTCTCTGAACAGCTATATAAAGGCCGCTGGATCCCCTCTGGAATCCATCA
>ML121610.1:94132-162134 GCA_003788615.2 Terfezia boudieri ATCC MYA-4762 | reverse complement strand
GGAATTTGTCGGCTTATTTTGGGTTTTTCTATTTTCTTCTATAAACAGCATCCTGGGGAGTAATTGTCAGTAAGAATTGATTCGATGACCTAGAGTTTTTCTAAGGTAAAAACTGATATGTAACATAATAAATATAACTAAGTTCAGAATTATAATACACCCTTCCAAAAAAAAAATTTTACGCACTTTTCGACACTATATAGTTGTCCCTTTTTCTTTGCCGCCCCCGCCTACCCCGCAACCTCATCTTTCATGAGCAGCTGCGAACGTTGTAGAGGCTTGCTTGAGTTCAATTCATACCATTACAGTACAAGAACAGTATAGAACCTATCCCATAAACAAACATTATAGATTACCTCTGTATTTGTTTCACTCCCCTTTATCTATCTATCTCTCTGTCTATCTATCTATATCTCTTACTTTCATAGATACTACCAATTCTATATTAATAAAATAATAATAATAATAATAATAATAATAAAGGAGTTTGAGAGATTTGTTTGTTTTGCTCGTGATGATCAATAAGCATATAATTTATATATATTTCTAAAGTAAAATCATGTATTTCAATACCATCCCATCAATACCCCATACCCCCCACCCTCCTCGGTTGCAAATCACCTCAAAATAGCTGGGTGCAAGGGGGGAGGGGAGGGGAAAATAAATTATATCTATTCAAAGGAATATACAGTTGTTACTCTAGACTGCGCGCTTTGATAAACCAATAAACCCAGGTAAGAGGTGACCATGTACAAACAAAGCAAATATGTACCAGAAAGTCCCAAGAGGGGAAAAAGAAAAAAAAAGAAAAAAGCAAACCTTATGTATCTATGGTGAGTGGTGTTGATTTTGCACACGACGAACGCCATCCCAGGAGAAACCTATCTCTTTAATCTCCGCCCCTACCCCCGGAAAACCCCCCGTAGCTTGAAATACATACAATTCAGCATCTAAGCTTGCGACTGCTGTCTCCTTGCCCTTTCCTCCTTCTGCCTCTTCAACCTTCTCTCCTCTGCAGCCATCATATCCTTCCACAAATCCTCCCCCTCATACTGCTCCTTATGTAACTCAATCTTCCTCTCCACCATCTCCCCTGTATTCTCATCCCTAACCCTGATTGTCTCCCATCTTCCCTTGCCACTCTTTGCATCACTAACCTCAAAAGCCGCCGTAGCAACCAACACCAACAGCGTCAACCCCTGGGCGTAAACTCTCGCCTGGACCAACTTCTGTGTCTTAGTCAAGTACTTATTCCTGCTGACCAACCCCAAAGAGACACCCATCGACGCCAGCCACGATGCCGTCACAATAGGATATCTATGTTCTCGGAGCCAGTCAAAGATCTTTTCCTTCTGTGTTCGGTTCTCACGGGCAAGTGCAAGGAGGCGTGCAGTTTCATCTATATATTCTGAGACCTCAGCATGCCGTTGAATTTCGAACGAACGGGACGCACGGTCCGCTTCGATGATGGCGGCGAACGTGCCGACGGAGGTGACATAGAAGGATTGGAAGGGGAGGGTGAGGCTGCGGAAGAAGGGTGATTTTCGGCGGAGGACGTAGACGGAACCGAGTCCTAGCCCGAGGCCGACGAGGCCTCCGATGGTGCCCCATTTGACCGTGTAGCGGTAGTGGGCATCTTCTTCTTCTTTTGTGAGGATCTTCATGGTTGCCGGTTACTGTTGGGGAGGTGCTGCTGGGCTGTGGTTCGGAGGTCAGACGTAGGTGGTTAGCAGTGTGTGTGGGTACTTTGTCGTCGGTAATGAGAGCAATCCAGTGCTATATCTTTGAAGCGATGCGGGGGAGAACAGGCGAATATGAGGAGGGCTGAACGTCAGGACGAATGGAGTTGAGTGGGAGGCATACGTAAACTCTCAGGATGGGTAATTGTTACGCAAGGACGAAGTCGGCAAGCTAAGAACATCACGTCAGGTTTCGCTGCTTTTGCCGCGCAGAGGGAAAAAAAAAAAAAGTTCGATTTGTTTTTGTCAACACGACCGCCTGCAAGGGCAGCCAGCAGCAACAAAAAAAGAAAATAAAAAAGAAATGATAAAATAAATAAATTTACTGGAGAAGTTTGATCGGCCGGCATGCTTATGCATAACATCACTTTGTAAATGCCATTTACAATTGGGCAAAAAAAAAAAAGAAAATACACCGAGCTCGCTCGTGGCAAATGGCCGGCATTAATTAAAACCCACATATGTAGCCTTAAGAGCCCGGGGACGGACACCTTCACTATCATTCGCTGGAGAGAGCAGTTCGCAGCAACGGTCTAGAACTCGAGAGGACCAAATCGAGCGGACAGTTTTCTCTTGCAAAATGGAGTGAAGTACCTCAGCGTCATACATAGTATGCCGGCGTACGGGATAACGGTGCCTTTCGCCGTCACAGTCCGTCCGGGTCCATCCGACGGTAGGCAGGGCATCATGAGTTGGCTTGCGGTGGCGGATTTTTGTGGGGAACGAACGCCATACATGAAGATTTTATCGCAGGATCCCAATTGGCAAATAGTAATCCATTATGCAATAGGTAGACCTACGGATAGGCTTATTGCACGCAACGAGAGACCCACAGCACCACCAACAAAGGAATAAAAAGCCAAGCTCAGGGTAACAAAACCGCATCGTGGACTTTTCAACTGAAAACACTTGTTATCCCTCCCTGTGCTCCCCCAAGGGGATTGCGGGGTACCGGTATCTGCACTCTTAAAAAACACAGAAGAACTAAGCTAAAGTCGAGGCTAATAATAATTGCCCCCCACGAGAGATAATGATACAGCCAGCGACAAATGCTATGGGCATAAAATAATATCAGAATCTATCTCTATCTCAATTCCCAGGATCCATCCCCCACCATAACCTGTCCCAACCACGCCCAACACCCCTTCCCTCAAATTCGCGCTCTCATTATCGAGAGTACCTAATATTTTCCAAAAATTCCTCTGCAACGGAGTCATGCGCGGCGAGGCTGGTGAGGTCAGGAGTTGGGATGAAGGCAGTAGTCGAGCCACCGGTAAAGTTAGAGTGAGGAGAGTTTGCATACGGAGTAGTCTCATGCCAAGACCCCCGGCGCACGAGCGTAGGGAGGATACCAGGGAGGAGTTAGTCAGTGAGACTCATGGAATGGTTGCCGGGTATATACGCAGAACAACCTTAGCAGAAGGGTCTTGGCATGAGACTAATATATATAGGGAATATATATGCAAGATACAAGCAGGCACAACACCCTCCTTTGCAAGCAGCTATAGCAGAGTATGTACGGTAGAGTACTTTACATATTCGACTAGAATCCGAAGTGAAATCAAGCAAGGCTTTGAAAACCTACCAAAAAACAGCTCCACCAATCCCTTCGCCTCCGGAGTTCTCCTTGAAATCGCAGAGCGAATTGCCTCCATTGCAACCAGAAACCGGAAATCGAAAGAATTACGGATATATTAGCGGCTTTTAGGTGAAAATGCGCTTATCAACCAGACTAGCCCTTATCGCTGTGTTGATGGAGCGAATGTGGAAAGGATCGACACTTACACAGAGTGATTCGGGCAAAATAGGGTTAATGGGCGCTGCGCAGAGCTACCAGGTATGTGAACAGATTAGTCGACCAGAGGAGGGATTGTAGTCATTCGATTGTACCGGTAGGTAGGTACATGCTGAGATCGACAGACACCTTCTGTGATTTTTATATTCCCGTCGACAAGATTATATCAGATTCTTCAGTCAACCCATCGCCGCCCATCGAGCAGATCTGAAAGTGTTCCTCAATGCTGACTCAGTCCAGTTTGAAAAGCCCAATCATACTTTGACAGGCCACTCACTGACTACCACGTAAAAATTCACCGTCGATCCTACAGAAGATGAGTCTTGTACGGCGGATCACAACTTCTGTGACATCTGGCTAGCATACAAGCAACATTAGATATAAGACACACATTACATCGATTATGATGAATCCATCAACCATAGCCCAGCCCAGCACTTCACTTCCCTTCGTAGCCAAGCTTAGACAATTACCCCAGCATGTATGGCCAACTCTAGATCCAAACCGTCCCTCACATATATATATATACCCTGAAAGCAAAATCCCTTACCAGTCTTCATCCTCCTTCGGCTTGTCCTCCTCAGCCTTTGTCCTCCCTTTCTTATCCAAACTCATCATCCCAACCTCCTCTCCCGCCTCTACCGCGACCTTTCCCTTCCCAGCATCAGGAGCGTCCACAAATTCTCTCAACTTTTCCCTCGCAATCTCCACCCCCTGCGTCATCATCGCATTCCCCACCCTTAACATCGGCCCTACTAAATTAAGCGTATAAATCACATACCCCAGTGCCGCCAAGATTAGCACAACCATGAAATAAATCGGGCTCCTCAACACGGCCCAAATCTCGTTCCAACCGAGCGCCAGTAACAAGGCATAGAAATACACTGGAATACTGGCGACACTTGAGATGGTAGAGCGTTTCGCTTCGACATACAATGCGTCGGCCGTTCGTTTGAACCGGGTAGTGAGCTCAACTTGTTTCGCCTCGCTAAGAATTAAGAATTCGTCTGGAGAGGGGAACGGAGCAGCGGCGTCATCATCACCGTTGAGGTGAGCGTCCGCGGGGACAGGACCGATGAAATCGGTAAGTGGGGGTGGGGCGGAGGTTGAGGTAAGCTTAATTTCGGATACGAGGGGGATAAGCTTAACGGTGGCCTCGCGAGCGCGCGTGTAGTAGGATTCAATGTCGTCACTGGGCTTCCAAACCCGTGGCACGCCAGCCTCGTCATAGCGGAAGCGATCCTCGAAGCTATAATATCCATTAGTATACAGAGCGAGACACGGGGTGAAGCCAGGGTAATATACTTTTCTCGAAGCTTTAGTAATAAATTGCCCCCGCCTACTTCCTCGTCGACCTTGGTTTTCAGGATACTCCATCCTCGCCTTTTGAGTCTCCATATGCCAACCTTAATCTCTTCTTCCCCTGCATTAAAGCCATCTGCCTTCTTCTTGAAGACTTTGACACCTTCTGTTATTTCCTTTTGGAAAATTTTCCAGATGCCATCCCACAATCCCTTGCCATCTCCGAGGTCGCTATCCTTCATAGCCATTTTAGAGAATTCCAGCGCAATTCCTTCTCCGAGTTTTAGTTTGAGGGTTCGCTCCAACCTGGTTACCAGACGCTTCATTTCTTCTACCCTTAAGCGGGCAGCAACAACATCCATATCCTTCTTCACTGCATTTAGCTCCTCAGTCTCGTATCCAGCCCAGCTACTGTTCTCCTCTGGAGCGAGCACGACCTCCTCCGCCTCATCCATGAACGCACTCAACGCAGTATCACGGGCAGTATCCACTATTGTCTTGAAGTCATAGCTTACAGAACCGTCCGCAGACCCGTTCGCCAAACCCTTGCCAAGCTTAAGCACCTGAACGACCTCGTCCTCAAAGTCCTTCACGGCACGTTTATGCAATTCCGAGAGTTGCAATACCACAAGCGCCTTGAGTCTGCCATCAATTTTCGCAATAAGCTCCTCCCGCTTCCTCTTGAAAACTGGCTTATAGTATCTCCCTGCACTCTCCTCGAACTCCGAAAGACATTCCTTCCTGGCTGACTTCATCACGGGCCCCAAGCCACTTAACACGCCCTTCCCGGCTCTTGATGATTCTTCAAATGGAGCCATTTGCATGTCGAACTTTTGCATGCAAATACTTGAAATCTCATCGCAACGGTACTGTGCAAGCAATTCCTGCTGTGTCGGCAAATCCAAATCCTTATTTGTAATAATCTGCGACCAGATGCCTTCCGCATACATCGGGAACCCGTCCGCCGGGATACGCCTATGGTATGCTGGCAAGAAAACTGCGCCGTCATTTCCCAGAGGCCCAGTCCCACTCTTGATGCTGGAGTTGCCAGAAACGAGCTCCTCCTCACTGCCAACCTCCCTAAACCGTTTTCGGAGGATCTTGGTCTCCTCTTCAAACTTCTCCGCCTGGAGGATCTTGTGCGGTAGTGCAGCGAACTCAAAGTCGAAGAAGTCCGAAATCTGGGAATTCTCGAGTCCCGCGGGTTTAGTCAAAGATGACCAGATGCGGTCAAGATCCGCTAGGAGGAGTTCTGCAAGGGATTTTATTGGGGTGTGGCCCACATGATCACGGATCACGAAGAAGAGCAGTGAGCGTTGGGATGTTCTGGCGCACTGTTAGCATCCACATTCTGGGTACGGTGGGTGGGTGGCCAGGAGACCAACGTCTGGTTTTTTTGGAATAATTGAAGATTAACCTCAAATACAGTTTTGAGAAGACCCATATTGGCACCTTGATATAGACCGACTTGGTGCTCCCATATGTTCACAATCTATGGAGTAATGTCACTCATTAGCGGGTTCCATCCATGTTAATACAGAATCTGAACCTACCATAACCTCACTAGTAGCCAATGCAAACAACGCACTCTTGCGCTCAAAGTCCTGGTCTTCTCCCCTTTCTCTTCCGTCTGTTCCCTCGACATCCATTACGAGGATATTCGAGGCTGACCCATCTTCCCCTTCGGCTCGGCTCATCCAGATTCCTTTCGTCGTTTGTTTTCTCGCTTTCTCATTCATGACAGTGAAGCTTGTACCAAAGAGGTGATTGAGTAGGGTCGACTTTCCGGTCGACTGTGAGCCAAAGACAGCAACAAGATGGTAATTGAAACCAGCCGCAAGCAGGCCCTGGATCGACAAGAATTTGGACATATTGGGTCTACATCATCCATCAGCTAATCTAGTACCGTGTGGGGCAATTGGATTAATATGACGAGGTTGTTCCGCTCGGGTAAACAGATATAGGGGAACGCTTGTTTACACAACAATTACGGGTCACTCACGTGAATTCCTTGTTCTCATCAATCACTTGTATTCCGGACTCGTAGTCGTCTTCCTTTTCTGCGCGGCTCCCGGTCGACCCTATGGGTCGTCTCCGAAGTGTCCCCGAAGGGCTCATAACCATGTCACCAAAATCCCCCGGCTGGAGGCTTCCATTCGTGGACATTCTACCGTCGAATCTCTAGTACTGGGGGGAACGATGCGTGGGATGAGAGGGAAGTCCTATGATATTGCTTCAGATGAAGTGGTGGGGATTCAATCGGAAGCTTGAATGTTGGACAGTGCCCACTTTGGAGGTGCAGGGGTGAAGCGACTCGGCAATCCCAGGGGGAAAATAAGGCCGCTGAAGTAGCCGAAAGGTTATCTCAGGGTGAAGCGAGTGCAGAGGCTAGTTGTAGATGTAGAATCGAATATATGTGCTATGGCTTGTACTCTGCCCAGGGGGTATGTGATGATTCTGTTGGTGGTGTTGCTAAATTCGTGGCGGAGGTTGAGTCGAGGACAGCTATCAAATGTGGCCTACGATCCTTTTGGCGAAGTTGCAAAGAAGCCAAATATGTTGCAACAAAAAAGTGGTGATGCCGCCAAGACCCCGCGTGCGACAGCAGCCGGGCAGCCGCAAGTTTTTTCGCCAGGCCAGTGATATATGGATATGGTGATGCAAGTGATATTCGAGTAATGTGGGATACGGCCAGCAGCGTGCAGGTAGTTAAGATATTGGGAGGCCGCGTGAGCCTGGCACAGTCACACGTACTGGTGTCTGAAGGCTTCACACAGAGCATTCCGGAGGGTACATACATAACACATCATGGGACGAAAGGTCCTGCGAGGTTGCCCATCCGGCCATGATTTAAATCACCCTCACAGTCCCACCTGCTGCGAGTACATATTCCCCACCAGACTATGGCTGTTTCTATGGATGCAAGTGTATTGAGTTGTATTGATATTGCTATTCTACATAGACCCATATTCGAATGGGCAAAATGCCTACTTAGTTTACCTAATGCCCTCATGTCTCTAAATCTTCACGCATGATGAGATCTCGGGGATTTCATTCAAGAAAGGACCGATCCAGGCGAAAGTTCTCGATCGCTTAAAACGAAGAATCTGATAATATAAATAGGGTGCATTAGGATTATTCTTTCTTTGGCGTGAACATCATGATGATGCTCGTGACTATGGGATGACATTCGTGAAAATATGAGGTAGAACAGCACCGATATGCACGGGAAGTGCATATCTAATGCATGCTCCTCCACATTCCAAACATTTCCAACATGTCTTCATTTAAATAAAATAATAAAGAGCAAATTTTCCCTCTACCCCTGCGGAACAAACCATTTGCCTATACTCATGCCAAAATACCGGACATAAGGCTCCGAAAACGGTGGTGGTTTCAATCGGGTCAATGACCGGTGTTTAATTATGCGTCCTATTTCTACATCTTTGCAGTTACATTTTGAGGAGGTAGGAAGGAACTTTGGTATAGGTCAATGCGGGATATATATCTGGGTATAAGATGTATATATAAGCATATGAATAATGAGATCCTGCAATTTGTATATTAATATTCCTGTTGGGTATGATAGTTTCAGGAGCCTGACTTTGAAAACCTTGTCCCCCATAGTCACCCCCACACGATTTTGTTCCCAGAGTGGCCAGCATGGAAAGTATACATAAGTAACTACGGATTATGAAATTGCACATTGGCCTAGGACTTGCAACATTGCCATAGGATTAAGATTTGACAGCGGCAGCTTCCGAGGTGCTTGGAAAGAAAATTATTCTCAGAAACCGCACGTGCAAGGTGCAGGCACAGCAAGTACTCTGTCATATGTATGTACAGTACTATAGGTTCATGCGCACAAATTTGAAGAGCAGTTGTGACACTGATCTTGTTGGCCCATTGTGGGATCGTCGCAAGTTGAGGAGCTGAAAGATCGAGACCACCAAAAAGGCTGCAGGATCGTTTGTTTCAGCTTGATTGGGTGCGACAGTTGGTAACCGGACTACACAGGGACCAGCGGTTGCTTTTTGCGTTTCAAACTCGCAGTAATCTCAATCATGGCCCGGCGTATATCAAAGCACTAACTAACCTACCGGTGCTCGCAGCAGTGTGTGGGATATAATGTATATACCGGGTAAGATATTTATACCCACACAGTAGTAGGCTACAAGTTGCCGTTGGATGGCAATAATAATACCGAGGGGCATATGGTACGTGTAGAAATTAACGGCTTTATTCTCGTCCCTGCCAGGAGTGCTGGGTGCAGCACGCTGGTAAAAATCGAACCGTAATAATAAGACTGCTTAGATATATGTGCTCCCCCGTATCTTAGTCCGGATCGTCCCAGCCATATCAGCTTCCCTCCTGACCAACATCACCGTCTCAAAACTGTATGAACCTCCCTTCTTCCGAGTCGTCGAGCCCAGCGGGATAACACGGACTGTCGACCGACATTCCCACCCGCTGCGGTCGTCCGCGTTCACAGCTCGCACAGACATCACGAAAGGCCAGGCACCAGCCACCCAGGCACCTTACTCGTTTCGCACCAGCCCATACAGAGAGCCATATCGATAGCCCCTTGCGGCGGTGTAGCCCTAGCTCGGACCCGGTGGTCCTTCCGGACAATTGCTGGCGACCCGTCCAAGTGGCCAGTCTCAAGCCGCCTGGGTAGCCCAAAACCACTGGCAATAGAACATACAGAGATTTAGATATCCACACGGATACGCGGCGGCGAAACGGGCGAGCTGTGTGGCTAGATTCGAGCACAAGAGCAGTGAAGGCTTGAAAAGAGAGATCACGCAGCCTGGGTACTGTGTTCTGGTGGAAAACTAACTGTAGGTAGGTACGAGACTCCCTACACAAAACGCGCAATCGACGGTTGAGCAGAACACGAGAATAAAAAAAAAATAAAAAAAAATAAAAAAAATACCCCCCCTTCCTCCCGATAGAATTGGCTGCCGGTTGCCTGGCCTGTTGCTTGGGGTTGATTGGATCTGTCTGTCTGTGGGTTGGATAGTAGGATACATACATAATAGTAATGATGACAGGCCATGGGGTGCCCTCAGCGACTTCCCCTGTGGACCCGAAGAGGTCAGTTCTTTTCCCTCTTTTTATCCTGTCCTTCTTCCCTCCAATTCGTCCCGCATTTTTACTGCGTTCCTCTTCGCTACTGCTCTTGCCCTGTCATTCATTCCCTTATCACGGAGCTGTCGTTACACTTTCCCACCTGCCAGGAGGCTTAACGAGGGGCTACGCTTTTTTTATGTCGAGTACGAAGCTGGCAAAATATATCCATTCGGGTTCCCGACAGCAATTCAAGTAATCACCCTACTGGCACCATAAACCAAATAGAAACCCCTTTATTGCGTCTCCTCCAACGGTTGTTCCCCCCCCCCCCCTCACTGCTGCAGACGCAGTCAGAAACTTCCAGGCGGCTGCAAATCACTCCGTTGCCGCTCAACCAATTGAGCTGCAATTGCTGCAATTGCTGGGGTTACGCAGGGACAGCTGGCCTGCATCCGACAGCGCTCTCCTCGAGTTCCTATCTTCCTTAGAGTTGTTCCAGAAGCTCACCAATTGCAGCCGTGCATTGGCGGACCGGGCCAGATCTAGTCCCACTCGAGGGCGGGGGGTGGTGGTCACCTTGTAAATCGGAAGGGGATAACTATGGCAGGTAAAAGCAAACAGACGTTGGGCAACATGTGCTGCCCTAGTTATAGTGCCTCATCGCCAGAGGCTGATAACATCACCTGGGCGCGCTCCTTCAATTACCACAACACCTTGGAGGAACGAAGTACTGCGTCAGCTGGGAACATAAACAATTCGATCACAGGGAGCCACGAGTCGGCTGCATCCGGAAGCATTTCAGCTAGGCTAGGAATATCAGCATCACACAGCCGGAGCCAAACCTCTGCCACTTTGATGGTGCATTCTAATTCTAGCCTGGTCGACACCCCCCCAGCAACGCCGTTTCTGCCTCCTCCACCAACCCCACATTCAAGCACTCCCATAAGAAAACGTCTGTCATTTCCTCTTACACCAATTACTGACCTTTTCGTTTCTTCTTCACACAGACGCAGACCATCCTTGACACCTTCTCAAACTGCACCAATTTCGTCACCAGCGCCACCGCCGGGCTCCCGTCCTAGTACAACAGGTGGACTAGGAGCAAGATCCCGAAGTCGGTCCACGAGTGCAACTCAAGCCACCGAACCCACATCCTCCGTGGGCCCATTTGGGTCATCTCCGCCGGGAACTATGAAATTTGCGACAATGCCAATTGCTCCGGCTGGACCGAGTATGCGAGGAGGTGGGATGCCGGGGGAGCTCATGATGAGGTCAATTGGCGAAGGGACCATATCTATGGACGAGGATAGTCCAACGGATTCACACTATCGTGGAATGTCATGTGGACGAACTGTGCGGGAGGTGCCTGAGGATATTTCCGAGGATGGAGAATGGGAAGGTGATTTTGACTCGAAGAGGTCAAGAGCCTCCACGTTGAGTAGCCCTACAAGTGTCAGTGGGGTCTTGGGTGGTTCAATTGCCGGTTTACGAAGAAAAATTTCTGATTCAAAGAGGATCATGAA
Source organism: Terfezia boudieri ATCC MYA-4762 (assembly GCA_003788615.2). Classification (NCBI taxonomy): domain Eukaryota; kingdom Fungi; phylum Ascomycota; class Pezizomycetes; order Pezizales; family Pezizaceae; genus Terfezia; species Terfezia boudieri. The sequence goes on along the minus strand of ML121610.1, from coordinate 150,702 downwards.
GCCTCTGTCACCCGAAAGTACACACGCAGATCTAAGAATCCTGAAAAATCAACAGAGGGCAATTACCCCTTCATCTGGATTTCGCTCACCTCCCTCGGGGCAAACATCAGATGACGATGATATGGATGATGATTCAATAATTTCTGGTTTTGGTAGGGGCCTCGTGCAAGGTGGAATGCAATACGGTCAATCTAGGCTACCAACACGCAGACAACCGCCCCCACTGGAATTGCAGACACCGGCGACTGCCCCATTGACGGTGCGTTCGAGGAAAATAATGACATCCGCTTCCTCGTCTTCCCTGCATATGCAGTCAAGAGCACATAGCGTTCCGCCAAAGCAGTTGAAGGAGATAGCTCCATCTCCGGCGCCACTCAATACCCCAAAACCAGCAACAAGTGGGGGACGAAACCTAGAAATACCTAGTGACATGTGTGGTTCTACAGCCTTGCAGGCAGCACGACTATCGTCAGTGAACCAAGCTCCAAGCTCGGGACAACTCACCCAACAGAACAGATCTATATCGACAACTGCGATGTCTTCGATAGCTCGCTCCGACTCGAACTCTTCCTCAGGCACAAACAATACTATTCCAGTGATGAATATGCCAACAAACCATGGCAATGCTGGCCAATCGTCATCCACGGTGGCGACGCAGCAGAATCAAGTTAGCCAGCAGGGCCAGCTTCAAAATAAGTATTTGACTGCTCAGGACCACCAAAACTCCTCAAAGGTCTCCCTCGCTGCATCAACTCGACTTCAGAAGGGTCAACCTCCGGAGATAAGGAATCCTAATTCAGTCCCCATGCCGCGGTCATCACAGCCCCCATTCCCTGACCCCGCCACCGCGCCTAAGGTTGCCCCAGCACCAGCGTCTGGGATGTACTGGTACAAGGCCCCAGAGCATGGTCAGCAACGGCTTGCTTTGAGAGCACATACGTGCACGATGGTTGGATCGTCGATCTATGTATTTGGTGGTTGTGATAGGGCATGCTACAACGACATGCATGTATTTGATACTGACTCCATGTCTTGGTCGAAACCAACTGTGTATGGTGATATTCCACCACCTCTCCGTGCTATGACCACCACAGCGGTTGGTAAGAAGCTTGTCATTTTTGGTGGTGGAGACGGTCCGACGTACTATAACGATGTATACATCTTTGATACCACCACCAATCGGTACACCAAGCCTGTCACAAGCGGTGAACAGCCAAGCAAGCGAAGAGCCCACACCGCTTGTTTTTACCGAAACGGGATATACATCTTCGGTGGGGGCGACGGAGAACGTGCCCTCGACGATGTATGGAGGCTGGATGTGAGTGACTTCAATAAACTCTTTTGGAAATGTGTATGCCCTCCATCATCTGGCTCCGGGAGTGCTGCTTCGCGCGTTCTGGCAAACACCTCAACTACCTCGCTGTCTGCAAAAATTCGTAAAAATGGCCCTATGGCTTCCAATTCGCCAACTCTCGACGACTCTCCACCTCAACAACAAAGGCCTACGGCCAGAGGGTACCATACAGCGAATATGGTTGGATCGAAGTTGATTGTGTATGGTGGGAGTGATGGACAAGAGTGTTTCAGGGACGTGTGGGTTTTTGATGTGGATACGGAAGTATGGAAACTGGTTCCTATGGACCCACCATCTGTGCCACCTACCGCTGGGGCTACACCTCCACCGGCAAGTGTCGGCGGAGGGAAAGTGAGCTTTCAAAGATTGAGCCATACAGCCACTATTGTTGGAAGTTATTTGTTTGTCGTGGGTGGCCATGATGGAGTGGAGTATAGCAGCGAGGTTTTGTTATTGAATTTGGGTAGGTAGGTACTCTGCCAGTGATAGTATTACAGTGCTAATTTCCGAGCAGTTACGATGCAATGGGACAAGCGGAAAGTATATGGGCAGCCACCAACCGGGAGAGGCTACCACGGAGCAGTGTTGCATGATTCTCGAGTTTTTGTCATTGGTGGTTTCGATGGGTAATCCTCAACTTTAAGTACAGGTGATAGAGCAGTGACTAACATTTTTGGTGCAGACAATCCGTGTTTGCTGATACCTATGTCTTAGAGCTGGCTGTCAGCAGTTACTTTAGTCAGATCAGCCATTTTAGCATTGAGGTTTGAATATGATAATGTTTGGATTCAAGGACAATATACAACGCAAGGGGGGTGTCACGGCATCGAGTTCTTGCTATCGTCTTCATCTATGATTGTGGAAATTTATGGTATCTTTTGTAGTTTGTTTGGCGGCCACCCTTTTGTGATTTGATGGCTTGATTGTTTTGAATGGCGATGTTCTTTTGATTCTTTGTATATGGTTTATTTGCTGTGTTGTAATATCCCTAGACACCAGCAGTCGGCGATGATACTCGGCGAGGTTTCGAGTCTTTTGGTATATCCCTTTAAAGCTCTTTGGCGTCCTCTCGTGTTTGGGATGATGGAAATTGATACTTGACGTATTCTGTGAATACGGCCCGAACGCAGCAACCACGTGATCTCCTGCCTCCAGCGAACGCCAAGCCCGTGTCGCTGCGTCCGTATCCATCCTGCCTGAGCTTGTTTGTTGTCCAACCATTGTTGTGGAATCTACTTTAATTCAACCCCAACACTCCATGGAGTCCTCATCCAAAGTTACCGTCACGTAGGTAGTCTCGCTGTGACAGAGACCCTTCGAAGCTCCTAGTGCTAATTCCGAACGAGACGCACAGTTACTGGGACCCCTCCTCTGTCTTCCCCCTCATCGAGAACGACCTGAGAGCTCACCTTCCGTTACGGAATCTTCATTGGAAGTCGCCCACTCGGCCGCTACGATCCATATCGACCCTCCATGTCGAGCTTGTACCATATACCGGGAATGGATCACCGATACCACCGACTAATGGACGGAGGGGTAGCCTCACTCCGTCTGTTAACTCGGGGATTACACCGGGACCACTCATGGGTCCTCCGGTGGGAGGAAAGAGACGAAGGCACCAGATCCCAGGGTTGAGAAATACACCTTACTTGAAGTTGTATATTTTAAGGTGCGATGACAACGATCAATACAAATCGACCTCGAGGAGGCTACTTCGGGAATGGGTCTCCACACATGCAGCTGCTTCGCCGACAGCGGCATCGTCTGGGGCGGGAGGTGGGGGTTCCAGCGGTTCCCTTGCGCCACCGGTAGCCAGTACAGGAAGCTCTGCGAAAGGAGATGTGGCGAAACAACATGATGCCAGTGAGTGGTTAATTCTTCATGTTTTACTGCCTGGGACTGCGGCGTATGCACAGCCAAGAGCGCAGGCTCATCCTGCGGGTGCTCAGCCAGCGACGAGAGGATGGGCGGGGATGAAAGGGACTACGACCCTCCTGGAGAAGATTAGGAGTGATTTTAATACGACTAGTAAAGTGGGGATCAAAGACCGTGTTATACAATTAAGAATTCACCCTAATCATCCGGATTTATCGTTATTGAGCCCAACGGTGCCGGTACCCCCGCATACATTATGGTCTAGTCCACCGGAACCAAAGGAGGAGACGGAAGCGGCATATCAAGAGTTGATTACGAAATTCAAGACTCAAATATTAAGTAGTTTCGATCTCCGGGTGGCTCAATATGAGGAGGATGTGAAGGAGCGGGACTCTCAAAGGATGTTACCTGGGTGGAATTTCTGCACGTTCTTTGTGTTGAAAGAGGGTTTGGCAAGGGCCTTTGAGAGTGTAGGCCTGGTGGAGGATAGTTTAATTCTATATGATGAGTTGGCTGTGGGGTTGCAAGATTTCCTGAGAGAGGAGGAGGAGAAGGGGAAAGGAGCGCTGGGAATTGAAGATTGGACGGAGGAGACGAGGGGATGGGTCTATAAAGCACAGGATAGGCTCAGGAAGAAGTTAAGGGCGGAGCAGAGGCGAAAAGATGGGGATGAGGACGCTGAAGGGGGTTTGAGAATTGAGACAGATGGAGGAAGTCAGGCGAGTACGGTGGTGGGGGATGCCAGTGATGTCGGTGACGGAATAGCTGGGGCGGTGATGAGGCGGGATAATAGTATGGCAGGATCGACGACGGTCCATGAGACAGAGTCGGAGTTTAATGATGCAGATGATGAGGAAGTGCCAGAGCTGTCATTGAGTGAGAATACGCCCCCACTGTCACCATACAAAAAACCATATAGGGAGCTTATCCTATCAAATCGGATTTCGATATTCGATTTTGAGTGCTACCTGTTCGCGCGGCAGTCTAATTTACTGCTGCGTCTCGGTGGTGCTACAAGCTCTATGGTTCAAACACCTACAGTGGCCTCCGCTGCTTATAATTGGACTACATACCCTCCAGAAGCTCCTAGCAATGCCCCAGCTAATCCACTATCGTTACAACCTGGTGAAGAGGACTTGAAGCACCTCACTTCCCTTCTCCGGCGGGGTTTGACTTTTGTAACGAATGTTGGACGCATTCTCCGCCAGGACCTCTGCAGGGGATGGCGAAGATCTAACCCGACTCCTGAGCCGGCTTGGAGGGATCAAGATGAGGAGGAAGAGAAGGAGCGTGTCATTGGGAACCTTATCGATGATATCGTCAAGAACTGGATGTTCTCAGTATGTATGCAGCTCCTGGAACAGACAGAAGCCCGGGGTATACCCAGGGAGGTGTTATGGGGCATTGGCAGTCAAGTATATACACCCACCACTGCAGGATTATTTCCACGGAGATCTAGCAGTCTACCAGGGACGCCGATATTGGAGCAAACCGGGTTTATGGTCGGAAATATAGGTAGCCGACCAACGAGTATTATGATTAGTGGGAGGAGCCCACATGCACTACCCCCAGAAAGGGTTCAAACACAGGAGCAAAGTAATCCAAGTCTAGAGGAATTGTGTGCTGCGAGGGGTGACCTGTTGGTGTTGGCGAGGAGTTTGGTAGAAGGGTTTGCGAGAAGGAAAGGATGGATGGGGGAGTGGGGGAGCGAGGGGAAGGTTCCTTCGAGAGTAAAGGGGGCGATGAAGAAGGAGAGCTGGTTTGAGCAAGTGAAGACGCCGGGACTGCAGGAGATTAGTTTGGCTGATGAGGGTGAGGATGAGGGGAAGCACGACAATGTTGATGGGGCACGGGAGGCGGGTTTGGACGGGTTCGAGGTCGGGTGTGGGATTGGAGATAAGTTGCTGAAGAAGGCAGTGGATAGTGAGATGGGGTTTTATGAGCTATTTGAGGAGTTGAGTGAGAAGGCGCGGAGGCATTTTACAATCGGAAAGAGGGTGAAGAGTGCGGAGAGGGTGGTTGCAGATTTAGCGGCGCTGAAATTGTGAGTACACTGATGCTTAGGTAAAGATTGGAGATGCTGATGAGGAACGGTACTAGCCATCTTCAGGATTATCATATGGCGGCTCATTATCTCGAGAAATTAACCACATTTTATGCAGGAGATGGATGGAGTCTTATCGAGACGAATCTGCTGAGTATGTATGCCAAGTGTCTGAAAATGCTGCATCGTCGGGAAGATTACGTCCGTGTGCTACTCAAATTACTGGCGAAAGCTGCAAGTACGAAGATAAAATGGGATTGGCGACGGATTGCAACTGTTTCGAACGTGATTCCACATACTCCACTGATTGATGAGTTTCGGCCAAGGGGCGAAGAGAACGATGTCGATGTTGAACCTTCACCAGAGGAGGAGGAGGTGGGTCTTGATGTCAGAGGGTACGTCTCGGAAATCATTTCCATCAGTGATAAGTTGGCGCAGCATATTACCAGTCCCATGAATCAATTCTTTACAGATATTTTGGTAGAGCCATATCCAAGGCAGCTAGGAGAGTGCCGGGACGGATATAAAGTCCTGGTAAAGTTTCGGTATTTACTGGAAGAAGAGATGACGGTGCAGATGGTCAAGGTCAGGGTGATCAGCATGGTTGGTGGCTTAGCGAGTAGGGAAATCTGGATGGCCTCTCCTCCATCGGAGACTGGTGAGGGTATCCGCATCCGCAGAGGCACACAGCGGATATGGCTGGAGACAAACCAGAACATCCCTGGGACGTATATGGTCGATCAGATAGTTATTAGTGCCCACAATATCTCTTTCGTCCATGAGATTCTCGGAAAGACGACCCCCGCTACCCCTATCACCCTCACGGCATCGAATGCTGCAGCAGCAATTAGTGCAGCGAAACGAAATCGGCTGCACTTTTTCCCTCATCCAGAGTCACTGGCGGTGCAATTGAGGCTGCCGGATACTGTACATCTCGACCGGGGGAAGAAGGTCGAGTTGGTGATCACTACCGGGTGGAATCATGTATTATCTGCGGAAGTTGGAGCGAAGTCTGCAACGGCAGGACTAAGGATGATGATGCGCGAGGTAGAACTGCTTACGCATGCACACGCTCCTGGAGTAGATCTAGAGGGTGGGAAGGTGAAATTGAAGGATATTCCTCCTGGGACGGAGTTGGTACTCAGGGTACCATATAGTGCCGAACGAGAATTAGGAGCGCTGGGTGTGAGGGTGGAGGTAGTTTATAATACCGAAACGGGGGAGTATACATATGCAGTGCAGCAAACGGTTACTGTTGCGTTGCCGTTGGCGGTTAATGTCCAGGATGTGTTTAAGCGGGACGTACTTTTTAGTAAGTTTCAAGTTAGCACGGCGTTGGATATACCACTGGTGATCCTTGGTGCGAGGCTGGATGGTACACGGACAGGGTTTATCACGGAGAGTGCAAGTTCTGGTGGAGAGGTAGTTGGGGGAGAAGGGTGGTTAGTTGTGCCGAGGCAGGCGGGGCAGTTCGTGTATCGGATAAGGAGGAGGAGAGAAGCGAAACAAGAGAGTTCTGGGGGTGCGCTGGTGACACCGAAGAAGCCTGGGGCGCTGCAGTTGCACATTACGTATAGAAGTGTTGATGAGGAGGTTGTGAGTACGGTGGTTGGCGTACTAAGAAGGGATCTGAAGAAGGCGGGGTTGAGGGAATATGAGAATTTGTTGGTGGGTCATCTGAAGGAGAGGTTGGAGCAGCGGAGCATCGAAGAAATGGAAGTATGGGGTGTAGTGCGCGAGGTGGGGCTGGGAGGATGGGAGGGGTGGGGTTGGGGAGAGGTTTTGGAGGTTATAAGTGCGGGGAGGGGAGGAAAGGGAGGGGAGAGGCAAATAGTCGAGGCATGGTTGAAAGAGTGGTGGCGAGGAGAGAAGAGGGAAGGGGAGGAGGTGGAGGAAGGAGGGGAGCAGGGGAGGGTAGTAAAGTTGGGCTTTGGGGGCATATATGGGGATGTTAATGGGGCTGGAGTGTCGAGGGCGTTGGTCATCCCGGTGGAAGTACCTGCTGTGGACGTAATATGTACGGTGGAGCTTAAACTCTTCCCAAACGAACAAGCTCACGGCTCGTTGGGGTATACCCCGGAGCGAATACTAATTGCCGGGGAACAAGTCCCGGCAGAGTTACATATACAATGGTCACGAGAATGGGCTATACCTCAGCAATCACACCGTCACTTTAGTCATCATCAAGCTACCGAAGAAGAGGCCCCAGCACCAATGGAGTTTTCGTATCAACTCATACAACCACCACCACCACCCCCACCTACACCAGGAATGGCTTCCATGTCGCCACCGGCTATGAACTCGGCTGTGCTAGGAGCGGATACTTGGCTCATTGCAGGCAGAAGGCGTGGGAGTTTTTCGATTCCTCCATATATTGGGAGTGGAGATAAGAAAGAGAAAGAAGGGGTGAGACTGAATTTAATTCTTATACCGCTGAGGACGGGGGCAGTACCATTACCTGGAGTGGAAATCAAGGCGATTACGACAGGAAGGAGGGGTGATGGGCAGGATGGGCTTGGGGGTATGGGCGGTGGCGTGGTGGTCGAAACAGATTATGTCAATGGGGGGGAAGTGGTAACTGTGGGGAGGGATGTGAGGAGCGTTACGGTTGCTGTTAGCGGGGCGAGAGATGGGATTTGTGAGGAAGGGGGGAGTGATAGGGCGAGTGTGATGGGGTTGGGATTGAAGGATGAGTGAGGCTCCTGGAAGTGAGGGTTGCTATACCAAATGAGATTGGGTTTAGATATATATATGGGTAATGTAGTATTAATGGGATTTCTTATTGTTATTCTCTCTGGGCTGATGGAATGATATCTAGATTAGAGATGTGGGGTATACTATAGTTTGTTGTGTTGTCCATGTAAGTTACCCTGAGCCATTCATGCCATTGTTCAGGGTCGCCGATGGTGTGCTAGCTATGCTCAAAACTTGTATAAATTATTTTTGCACCAGAGAGAAGAATTCCACCTTGACGTTATAGATACATGTGTAGAATGGAGCCGACCCAATCACCAAGCATTTAAGCTTTGGAGATTTGGACATTGTTTATATTCGTGGTGGGAATGAATAATGAAAACTATTCAAGCCATTGGGTATTGTGCACGTCGGATCGAAATGCAATATGCAGTACTGAAACACCTGGCGAGTAAGAAGAGTCCATCATCCTGTGAACCCTCTCACGCAAAACAAAGTCGCACGCAGGGCTATCAAATAGTAAAGCAAGATAGCCGGAAGCTGAGCTGGTTAGCATGGGTGAAAAACCCACCTAAGAACATAAAGTATGATCAGAGGGCTTGAATTTCTGACTGGCAGGCTCCTAAAGATAACAGAGAGCCTATGTGTCATTTAGGACCCAAAAGGGGATATGGTTGAAATTACCTCGGGTTGCAAGGAATGTCAAATTGCGGAGGGCACCTCAAATGTTACCCATGGGTCTAAATTTTGAAGTCTTTGGAATGGGGCGGGGCATTCATCAAATAGCGGAGCGGGTAGGAGAGCGAGAAGATGTAGGAATTGGATACTGCTGATAGAGTATATGTCATATTATCGAATGTTGGATATCTGGGAGAGCGGTGGGATAGAAAGCTAAGGAAGGGGTGAACTCGGTAGAGGGGTTTCTTTTATCTTTTTTTTATTTTTATTTTTTTAACTTGACATATCTAGCGTAGAAAGAAGCTGGAGAGGGGGGGGGGATTTTTTTTGTGTTTTAAAGATGGGATGGAAAGGTTTGTCCGACAAATTCTCACTGAAATGGCTCTAGAGGGTAATCAATTGTTACACCTCGGTAATTCGCAATCACCCTCATTGGCCAATTTAAGTTCAAAACTGCAAGAAATCGTTCCGGTTCCAAGTTAGCGTTCCAAATTCTTGCATTAGCAAAGGAACGGGGGGGCATATGGAGGAGATAGATATCCAGCCCCAGGCAGTAGTAACATGAGGATAGGTAGTGAGCGGCAATGATTTTCTTGTACTGTCTGTCCTCAATATGCGCCTTCAAGATCTTCCATCTCTTCCTCTTTTCCACTTCATCTAGTGCCAAGAAATATAGGATTATGCTGCAACCTTCAATGACAGTATCAACATAACTCTGTGGGAATATGAGCTTTTGGGGCAGGTGATGGTGGTGATACAGAAGTTGGTGACATGATGTACAAATTAAACTAATAGATTTATTACCCGCAGTCACATAGCTGCCTAGATGAGGTTATGCTTGCGAGCGGCAGAGATGAGTGGGTAAGTGGACTCTTGTATGGTGATTGCCTTGCATGAGGCAATCAGGATGTGGCACAAGTCATATTTCAGGTCAACGGATCGAGGCAACAGTGCATAACCGCCCCCCCCCCCCCCCTGCATAATATGCAGCGCCAGCCAATAGCTAAATATATGACATACATACAGGAGTAGTACCTAAGACAACCCAGGGCCACCTAAAACATTGAGCGGAGTTATTTAATAGAGGGATTTAGCTGTTATTGTTAAGTATATGGTTACTAAGCAGATACATACTAAAAGTTAGCTGGAAAAAAATAGCAGAAAGGTTTAGAGCTTTCATGTTATGTTATGGTGCCGGCAGTCTAGAGGGTACAATTTTAAGGGGGTGTGCCACTAACGTATCAACAACACCACCATAACAGATCTCAAATATTTTTAACGTAAGATCGATAGTATTGGCTATGGAGAACAATAATTACGTTTTAAAAAAAAACTAAAGAAAAAACTGAGTGAGTAGATAGGTAAAAAGAAAAGACTATTTTGTATATAGAGCCAATGAATTACCCATGCCAAGAGATGCCAAGAAAGAGTAAAATTACCTATTATAGGAAAGATTTGCACTTAAACTAGTCCTCATTCAGTACATGAGTTCTACGGTGGCTTTTGTATACACGGTCTTTGAACTCTGTAGTACCATATTGGCAACCATCACGATATGCCTGCATTGTCCGTTGACACTTTTGATAAAATCGCCATATAGTTATCTCTGGTATAGCCTCAAGTGCATAAGGTATGGTTTTCCGTAATCCTTGGAGAGAATATTCGCAATTGTCACGAGCATATCTCTTTGCCACTCCCCAAAAGAATTTAATAAAGTTCAGCTCACAGTAAAATTTAGGATAAAAAATCACTTGATGCCCCTTAGCTTCGATGACTTCTTGTAGGTATCCTCTTTGCTCTTGAAAGTCCTGCTGACTTCGCAAGCATTGTCGTGCACAGCAGTCCACACTGGCACTAGCCTGAGTTTGGCACTTCGGCTTGCAATCAAGGCGCATACCATTCCGCCAAAGCCCTCTCTCAAGAAGTACTTGCTTTATTCCTTTTGGCTTTCCACGGAGTGCTGGATCTGAGTAATCCTCAGGAAAAACCATAAGCTGTGGACATTGTTTAGAGTGTATGAATCCTTCCCGCATTACTGGCTGCTTTCCACCAGGTCCCAAATTCATATCTGTAACTACCAAAGCATCTGGAGCAAATGCAGCATGATTAGAGGCATTATCAAATAGGAATACAGCTTGGCAGCTAGGGTATGCTCTTTCAAAGATTGGAATAGCAATATTGAGCACATGTTCAACCATTTTCGCTCCTGTCCACCAATTGTCCTGGCCATATTCAAGGAATTCAGTTGCTTGACGGCGGGGAAGATCTTCAGCATAGATATGAGGGGGTACTGCTAGTCGGCCACGTGGAGTCATAAACTCTGAGACCATGATTCCTTTTCCTCGTCCTTTCTTCCATAGGGGGTATGCATTATCCTTGACCCACATCTGCCGCTTTCCATCATTTGCATTAAATGTTGATTCATCATGAGTAACAAAGATCTTCTCTTTCTCCCTGCAGGTAAGCATGTTGGGATAATGTTGCCATCTTCATCCCACTGCCGTAATGAGGATTGTATTTCTTCAATCTGTGGAAGAAATATATTTTGTCGATATGCAACAACATCATCTCGCTCATGGCCATCTATATATACTCCCTTTCGAATATCCTTCCATTGAAATCCGAGTTTATTTAGCCATATCCGAGTAGTCCGCTCAGAAATTGAATACTCCCAATCCTCTGCCCCACCAATAATATTCTCCTCTTTCAGATACTCATTCACAGCTTTGGCTAATCCATGCGAGGTTAATTTCTCACCAATGGCTGCAATATGCTCTCGTATAGTTAGGAGAACTCCCTTATCAGTTAACCAGCTTGAAACTTTAGAGAAGTTACCTCGCATTCCGACTCTAATATATCGAGAAGCAATCCAGGAATCTGTCCAAGTCCGTATCTGTCATGCCATTTTGTCACTACAACTACAAGCCTCCGCAAGAAATAATGATAGTGATCTCTGACTCTCTTGTGGTTTTCGAAGTTGAAGCTGTAGAAATAAAAGAACTGTATTGTGACGATTGAAATTCTGACCTATAGGTGTACGTTTTGACCGAAGTAGAGCTTTAAGGTCATATATAGCTAACTGCACTGAGTCGGTATTAATAGGGTCGGTGTTGACAGAGTCGGTGTTGACAGGGTCGGTGTTGACAGGGTCGGTATTGACAGGGTTGGTGTTGACAGGGTCGGTGTTGGTAGTGGCTTTTGATATAAAGAACTCCGTGATTTTTGCTGTATTAGCAGCTGCATGCTGCAAATCGGCTTGCTTTTTTCGAGTCAGGTATAATGCTTTGCGAGATGGTTGAACCCCTCGCTGGTATTTGAAATTAGGTGCTTGTTTTGCCAGTGAGTCTGAGTCTATGCTAGGTATAGCTATAGCCATCAAGCGTGCCAGAGTATCTTCTTCTATAACTGGTTCCTCCTCCTCCTCATCAACATCCGAGTCCGCATCCTCTGAGTCCTCCTCTTCACTGTCAAAGTGCAGTTCTACATCACTATGATCATCAGGTACTCTTAGAGCTTTACGAGATTTGCAGGCTTTCGCAGTAGAAGCAATACACACTTTTCTCTTTTTGCTGATCCGAGGCATTGTTCAGTGTGGTTAGCAATCTATTCCGTGTTACACAAATAAATAAAAAAATAAAACCGTGCTGACTAAGGCTGAGGACAAATTACCCATTTTGCCAAGACTTTGCCAAGATTGTACCCTCTAGACTGCCGGCACCATAGCATCGTCGCTAATGTATGGCAAGTACAGATCACTAGCAAATGGTTACTCTTCGCTTGAGTTTGTTTTTCTAACAATGTTGCCACAAGCATAGACATCACTTTTAAATACAACTTTCATCATGCCATAACAATTCAGCCTGTGTTTCAAACACACCCTTTCTCGTTGCACCACTGGTAACCGCTTTTACTTGCGCATAATATATATGAAGTAATACTCCGTACATATGTGTGCATATTCTGCATATGCTATAACACTATGCACACATAAATCTACTTACATGTCGCCAAGCTCCTGTTCCAAATTAGGAAGGTGGAAAAATAAATGATCGACAGCGCGAATTGGCCAATTATTAACAATCGAGACTAATATTACTGCAAATTGGGTATGACGTAACGTAACGTCACGCGCTGCAGAATCACCACCTCTCCAGACTGAATGCGAGTCTTTCGCATGGGTCCTTGCTTCTTTAGGGACCTTCACTGGCGCTGCCCTCTTGCGAGGAGTTGCCTCAATTTGCTCACTCACGATATATCGGTAATTTCCCAACCTTGGTAATCAGATAGGCCTACGCGCTCTCGCTCTTAATATGACCTCTCTCGGAACTAGCAACAGGGCCGTCGGCCAAGACAGCGTCAGGCTCGTGATCAACCTATCGCATTCCCCAACACATACTGCCACACTTGGGTATCCAGACGCCCTCCCCGAGTGTCTTATTCCCAAGGCTGTTAGGGAGCAACAGTTTGAATCTGGCGGTGCTCAGCAACTAGATTTCCAGACTCCTCAACAACAATCATTGACTAGAGTGTTTCCACGCTCAACGACACTTTCCACACTAGCCAAATTTGCAGAAGATGAATTCAAGCTCCCTCGCGCCTTGCTTGGGGCCATTGTCCTTAATGGCTGGGAATACGGAAGCGTGACACCGTATGAGCTCTCAGAAACCATAACAGTGGAGCAGATGATCTCAGAAATGCGAACACGACCAACGATCGTATGTTGGAGATATGCACAGTCTGACAAGGACAACGAAGAAGCGGAAATCGAGACAGTGGGGCTGGAGTTGATCACTACTGCGGGCTGTGCCAAACGCGCGGAGGATATGCTACTTTCTGCTGTTCATGGGTATCGTTGGGCCCAGAGAAGCCTGGAGTATCTGTCAAAGAAGGCTACGAAAGATGAAGTGAAGATCGCCAACGTCAGTGAACTACAGCGGGAGTATATAGAGATGTTTTCTTGGGCGGCAAAAGCTCTCTATCCCTGGATGCTCGCGATGCCTTCGGATGCAGCCCCACCGGAGCTTTCCAAACTCAAATACTTAAATTCCCCAGGTGCTTGGCTCGACCCTAATGATTATGAAGTATTCATCCAGACATACATTGTTCATCAAGCATGGCTTCCTAGGCACATGGCAACGTTATTCCTACCGGCAATTGTGTCAGCTGAGGAAGCTGTGGCTCCAGCAGGGCACTTTCTGATTGAACCTCCAGCAACCGGAGAGGAGCTTAGAAATGACGAACTGATTCACCTAGCGAAGATAGAATTTCAGAGGAAGTATAGCGAGCCCAGCCAAATATTGTCTGGAATCCCACGCCAGTCGGAGGTTGTGGGCCTTCTTTGGCATCAGTTGCCAGAACATGTCATTCAGAAATATCTTTATCAAAATCTGCAGAAGTACCGTGACAAAATCGAACGACGAAAACGATATGCAGATACCCTTGTCAACATCCCTGTAAATGTCGTGATCTCCTTTGACCCGCGAGAAAAAACAAGCCCAGACGTTTCTCTGAGATCGTCTCATTCATTTCGTGTTACCGCCGGGGCAGTCCTCTGGGGTCAACTGAACACGCTTATTGCAGGGAGTCAAGCATCGGGCTACGACGGAAATGGGGAATCAATTCCTCAGGCGCTTCCAGGGGGCACCATTATTCAGAGATGCTACCAATACCGGTGTGCTGCTAGAAATGGTATGTGGGGTGTATGGAGGGCGTATGTGATTGAAAGGCGTGCTGGTTGGGATGGGCAACCTGTGAAGAACCACCTCGGTTGGGTGGTCTGTCATGAGGATGCTGACCCCAAGGATATACTGACGAGGGCAGCATCCGTGACAAAGGGAGGTGGAATCGGAGGCTACGGTGGCAAGGAACATATCGATCGGGTAGGTAGTGAGTTGGTATGTAAGTTCCACAGTGTGCTAATACCATGGCAATGAAATCAGGACGTTTTAGCAGTTAACCGATATGATTGGTCTTGGCACTGCCCCCAACCAGAGGGAACCGTCAGCAATAAGATGAAAAGGTACCTCTGGGACCAGGTTGGGATGAGAACGAACGTCCTGCAGTGCCAGTATACGGAATATTCCCTCGATGAAGAGCCACAGGAGGATAATATGGTTACTATCTGGACTAGACCTGGTGCAGGTAGGTTCATGTTTGTTGATGCAGGGGAGTTTGGTGCTGGGACAGTGAGAGCTGTTATGGAGCAGGTAAGGGTGATTGGCTCTAGCGCAGGTCGAGAGAAAGTGAAGAATGGGCCTCTGGAAACGGTTTTCATCAAGGAACAATCAGTGACAGGCCATGCGGGGAATGTGGGTTCTGAGGGGAACTCTCGTGCAAGTGTGGCTCCAAATCAGGGCAGAAGTGGAGGCAAAGGTGAGGATGCATTCGGAACCTATCTGTCGATGCCTAACACAGAATATGAGTTTGGTAAGTTGCCCTCGCTGTCAAAGGCATTCTGTTCTCTAGCTTGAATAACACTGTCCGTACACGTGACAATTGTGTTAGATGAATAGGTAGAGAGACTAACCGAATCATCTAGGTTGGATGGTATTCTCGGGCAAAACTGTTAGGCGGCCAGTGATCGGGGATGGTGCTGGAGAGACTGAAGGGTCGGCGAATGCCAAAAGTGAAATAGAGGTCGATGAGCTTATTGGATTTGTGTACGATGGCATCTACCAAGGACTAGAGGGGCTGGCTTGGGCTGTCGAGCCGTTGGCAGAGGATCGGGAGTAGGTACATAGCTTGTAGAACGATAGGCAGGAGCATCGGGGCCGGGGCGAGAATTGTAAACATAGGTAAAGCTGCTCCTGCGTGCAGATGGAAAATATCAGGTTACTCTTTAGGAGTTTGCTATAACAAACGTGTCAACATGAAAAAGCCGCGAGTAAGTCCTGTTCATTGTTCAATGCCCATTGCGCTCTCTAAGCTGCCAATGCCTAAATGAATAAAACCCATTGTCAAATACGCATGGTAGATGGATAGGTGAGACAGGGGTAGAGATGGGGTGGTTATTTTTTTATTACATAAATACTCCTTAGTCCTATTCGGTCCCAGTAAGGGGACCATGAGGACTCGAGAAAAGCCAAAAAGTGGTAGGGATTTTTTTAAGCCAAACCCCTCCCCCAAAAACGCTTGCAGGTGGGAAAACTCAAAAATAATAATATCTCGCGGGTGGGAAAAGAGAAAGCCAAAAAAGTGGTAGGGAATTTAAACAAAAACACTCGCAGGTGGAAAACACTCAATCGCATGCTCTTCTCGTTCCAGTGGAGGGAATCATATGTTCCAGTCGTATTATTCCGTGGTGCCGAAGACTCGCTTGCCCCATGCGAAGCCCGTGTGTAGTGTCGATCCCCTCTGCGAAGCAGATAACGAGAGACGACGCCGGTTTACCAACCCTTCTACTTTCTTGCAACAACCAGCGGATGCCCAGAATTCGAGCCCCCTTGTTATCCTCTTCGATCCAGCGGCGCATGAGACCGGGTTTGTAGTTAATTGGGGCCGGGTGAAATACAACGGCTCATGGACGGTTCGAAGAAGGGGGGGGGGGTGGTCGGGGTTGGCTGGCTCCTTGCCCTTACCCTTACCATTTCCGTGTACGGGGTTTGGGCGGATATGGAGGGTTAGTGTGAGGCTCGTGGTGATGTTCGTGTTGTTGTAGGTTTCGGAGAGTTCGGGGGGGTGTGTGCTGCCGCCGCTGGCTCTTTGCCTTTACCCTTTTCCTTTGAATTCAATGCCTCAGGGCATCAGCTTCTTTGGGTGCGCGGGTTTCGACTCCCTTATACATTTTCTGCTCTTGCCGAGTGTTTTCGGTTGCTGTTGCTGCCTCCGCGTATGTACGTGCTGGAGGGGCATCGGTGTTGGTAGACTCGTGGTCCTGGGTGCTGGTGTCTGTGTCTCTTCCTCCGCCATTTTCGAAGTGGTCGGGGGTGTGGTCTGGGTGTCTAAGTCGCTCGATGGTGATGGGATTGGTGATGGGATTGGTGGTGGTCGTGTTTTGGAGAGAACGTACTGCTCTATGAGAACTGCTCTACTTATTTGAAATACTTTGCTTACTGCTCCCTCTTTTAGGAAGCGTGGCATCGCGACCTCGTCCTCGGTGGAGGAACCTCTGGATCGAGTGGACGAGTTGTACCGTAAGACGCCATGAAGCATTTTTCAGCGACACCAAGACTCTCACACCATGGGCTTTACGTACTTTACATATTTCCGAAGTCTGGTTAGCCCCTCGCCCATAACCCCGGAAACGTTGAATCGGATTTTAAATTAGTCAGCTAGATACAGCCGAACGCTGTGGGGGGAAGGAACGTAGTCTCATGCCAGAAGGAACGGGCATGGGTATGGAATAGGGGACGGAGGGTGGGAGGAGTCATGGAGAGGCGGTGTGGAAGGTGTACAAGGCATACGCAGACGCCCCCGAGCAATTCCGCAATTTCTCGCAAGATATTTTATCCCTCCACGTTGTATACAAGCAAATCGAAGACCAGCTATGCAATCAGGGCGGGACGCTTCCGGGCAGGCCAAACCCACCGGCACCGGCCAGTGGCTGGTGCGCGCTATGCAACAAGTAATGCAGGCTAGCTATGGCTGACCGTACTACACCAACGCTTCATACACATAACGCTTCATCATAACACGGCACTCTGACCACTACAACGCTCTGACAACAACAAACATACTGACAACAACAACACCAGGACCTCTCTCGATGGCTCATCAGGCCATGGTGTCAGAACTTCCGGCCTGGGCTCCACATCCACGGCTTGATCCTGCTCTTATTCCGGCAGTTCAATCTGCAGTCAATTCCATCACTGTTTCTCATCGTCAGGCACCAACATCTGGAGAAATCTTTGACAACCCAGATGCAGCATTCGCTCGGCTTCAGGACTATGCATTTGTTATGGGATTTGCAGTAGTAAAGACTGCAGGTTCTATTACTACGGGTTGGGTTCGTTATGCTTGTATTCATCATGGGCAGCGCCGAAATTATCGGGATTTACAAGACATCCAACTACATAATCCAGATCAAGAGCTTGATGGGCGACCATTAAGGCAGCGAAGGACAAAGGTAAAAAAACACCATGAATTAATTGTAATGATATGTACTAATGAGAGTAGACTCAAGCAAAAGAGTGTAAATGGGCGGTGTCAGTGTCTTACAACTTGATTCAACCAGGATCTCCAGATCGACAGTGGGTGCTGGTAGTCCCAATACAAGACAATAACCATATACATACACATGAGATGGTTCCAAACCCATTTACTTATCTGATTCACCAATACCGGCATAAGGAGTTTATGGAAGCTCGAAGCCAGGCAGCTATTCATCGTGAGGCTGGGCTTTCATATAACCAATCTACTCAGCTTTTACATCGACAGGGCCTAGAAATATCCCGTAACGGCTTCTATAATACACAAAGGTCCTCAGCAACACAGTTTTTGACTACAGATGATAGGATTTGTAATCTCCTAGAAGTTTTAGACAAGGCTGGCTTTCATACTCGTACTAGATATGCATTAACTAGTGATTCTACAACAGGTAGTATTACTACACGCCGTCTTTTGCAAATCTTCTTCACAAGCCCGTACCAGATAAATCTTGCTAGGAGATTTGCATCAGACTTTATTGTGGAAATAGATGCAACCTTCACTACGAATTCTCTCAATATGCCTTTATTCAACATCATTGGGATTACAAATACTAGAAAGACATTTTGCTTAGCTCTTTCATTTATTTATAGTGAAAGCTCAATGGATTTCCAATTTGTATTTGATGCAGTAAGAACTCTATAACCCCTTATTAAGTTGAACTAGTAAATACTAATACTTTCTATTATAGATGGATGAACTTATTTTCCATGAAGTTCCACGTCCAAGCGTTGTACTTAGTGATCAAGCAAAAGGCTTAATCACAATACTTCCTTCTGTCTGGCCAAATGTTCAGCATCAACTATGCGAGTGGCATATTTTCAACAATATCAAAAAACATCTTCTGACAAGCCAACATTATAAGAAGGAACAGCTAGAGAGCTTATGCTCTTTAGTATGGATCTATATTCAAAATGTTCATTTGAAGGATATTCCTATTCGTCGACAAGAGTTACTAAATGCAATAGTCCCTAGAGAACGACAATATATTTGGGAGCATATCTACCCAAAGGAGACACAGTTTATTAGAGCTTATACAAGGCAGTATCGCAATTTAGGAGCAAATTCTACACAGCGCAATGAGTCTATGCATCCTGTTATCAAACAGTTTCTCGGACCTCAACTGAACTTAGAGCAAGCCGCAGCAAAACTAGTAC
This sequence comes from Terfezia boudieri ATCC MYA-4762, assembly GCA_003788615.2. Lineage (NCBI taxonomy): Eukaryota > Fungi > Ascomycota > Pezizomycetes > Pezizales > Pezizaceae > Terfezia > Terfezia boudieri. The sequence goes on along the minus strand of ML121610.1, from coordinate 131,756 downwards.
AACAACTAGATATTCTTGCAAGAAAGTTAGATGCAGAAGAAGGAAAAAACAGGACGCATAAGCCATATCTTATTGATGAAGAACCATTTAAAAATCTAATTGGTAAAGTCACTCATTGGGCATTGGAACTTATAGAACCTGAGTATATCGCTTTCAAGCTAGCTCATAAACCTCCTGGTCTGGTATCTCCGGGTCTGGCATCTCCGGGTCTGGCATCTGAACTACTGGCCACTGAATGTCATTGTGAGATTAGATTTCGATATCTGCTTCCATGCCGACATATCTTAGCAAACCTACTGCTAATACCAGGATCGGCAATCACATTAACAATCTTGCACCCACGTTGGCTTATTGATGGACCAGCTATTAATCCAACTTGCTGGAACTTTCCTACTCCGGACATCTCTGAAGCGTCATTTATTAATTCAGCTCAATCTACTGGCTTTGTAGACCGGCTTCAAGATAATGGACGTGAGCTCTTAATGAACAATCTGCGTCTACAACAACAATTTCAGCGAACACTAAACAGTGAAGATGCGGAGCGATATGCCCTACTACATCAGCGCGTAACACAGCAGCTACAAGCTCAGTTTACTCACGAGCGTCAGTTAGGCATTCCTAGAGAATTCCAATCTCGGATACCTAACAACTACCAATTGCCAGTTGTCCCACATCCGGCGAATTTGGGACCAGAAGATAATCTTGACCTGGCACCCGAGGCTTTTGTCACATCAACTGCACCGCCAATTTTGCAATCCAAGAAGTCTCATGGATCAACGCGGTCTAGAGCTTTAACCGGAGTGGAGGTAGCAGAGCGATTTAGCAAACGCCAGCGCAAGTGCCATGTTCAAAAGGCTGCTACCGGGAATTCTAGAGAGATGGGCGTTGAAGGCGTACCTGTTCAAGAGACGCAAGATATCATTATTCTTAACCCACGAGCTTGTTAAATTTTTTGTTGTATATAAGTACCTAGTGAATGAAAGTATTGCATTTGCTTGTTGCATAGCGCGCACCAGCCACTGGCCGGTGCCGGTGGGTTTGGCCTGCCCGGAAGCATCCCGCAATCAGGGATACAGCAATAACAGCTCCACCTTAAGCGCAGGGGACATGGATGAGCTCAAAATTTTGCATGATGGATTACAGAATACATGAAGGAGCTGGACGCCCTCCTCCAAAAATACAAGAGTTTAACGGAAAATCAGAGTGTATCCTTTGATCGGCTGAGATGGGGCCAGGAGGATTTGGCTGGGTTTAGGGAGAGGATTGTAATGCATGTTGGCCTGCTTACTGCGTTTAATACGAACCTCACAGCGTACGTTCATACCCGGCTCAGATCCCTGACCCTATTGTATCTATCAGGTATTATAGAAGCTATACTCTGCCATCCATATCTAATTTTTCACCAAATACAGTTGCCACGTCGCAAACCAGAATGCCCAACTGGGCGAGCAGAATGCGAGGCTCAACGCACATCTTGTCTCAATCCAGGGACAGCTCGGGCAGATAGCTGTAGGTTTAGGCCTCCGCCACAGAGGATCAGTTGAATCTTTGAACTCAATTGCATCATTTGCCCTCAGTATAGGCTCGAATTCGAAGGAAGCATGGAAGGACCTATGTAGGGAGCTGCATAGGAATGGTGTTACGGCGGAGATGGTTAAGGCTAAGAAGGAGGACATATTGAAATTATTTCGAAGTGCTACTGCAACAGGTCTCACTGGCAACAGAAATGCAGCTCAGGAGCCGGAAATGAGACAAGAAGGTAACCAAGCTAGGAAAACGGCCTGGGCGTCATTGGGTAATGTAAGATACTTCATAGCCGAACTGAGCGTGAAGCGGATGATTGACAAGGTGGGCGGCATTGGTGCTAAAAACGCATTCGGTGAAACCGCAATTCATATTGGGGCTAAAAAGGGTCGAACAGACCTTGTTGAAGTATTGCTGGTCAAGGGTGCAAGCATTGATGCTGTTACGGGCTGATATTTGCCCGATAATGAGGCCAGTGGATCGGGTGTAATTTAGCTTTCCGAGTTGTTTGCAGTAGATAGATAACGTTACTAGCTTAGTTTAGTCAGTGTCAGGCTATGAGGAGGTGGCTATAAAGGCCCCTTCAGTCGTACCTAGAGAGGGGGACGAAAAAAAGAAGGAAGAAATCACCGTCATCGAGATCGAGAACAAGAAAGAGTCACACTGAACTGAACTGAACTGAACGGAACACAATCGCACACGCCGTCAAGCTATCATCAAGCCAAAGAGCCCTGGTCATCGTGAGGGTTTCTTTTGTCGCATAACAATGCCATGATTGATGAGAATCGGACCACGCTTCATATAGCAGCCGATGTGGGCCATTTGGAGATCGTGAAAGTGCTGCTGGACAAGGGCGCAAGCATTGATGTCATGTCTAAGTGGAAAGAGACCGCCCTTCATATGGCAGCCGCGAACGGCCATTTGGAGGTCGTGAAAGTGCTGCTGGACAAGGGCGCAAGCATTGATGTCATGACTAAGTGGAAAGAGACCGCCCTTCATATGGCAGCCGCGAACGGCCATTTGAAGGCCGTGAAAGTGCCGCTGGACAAGGGCGCAAGCATTGATGTCATGTCTAAGAAGAACGAGACCGCCCTTCATATAGCAACCAAGAACAGCCATTTGGAGGTCGTGAAAGTGCTGCTGGACAAGGGCGCAAGCATTGATGTCATGTCTAAGAAGAACGAGACCGCCCTTCATATAGCAACCAAGAACAGCCATTTGGAGGTCGTGAAAGTGCTGCTGGACAAGGGCGCATCTCTCGATTCCACAAACTCCGATGGCGAGACCGCACTGTACCTTGCTGCTCATCATGGCGTAGCCTCAATCGTGGGATTGCTGCTAGCGAGCGGTGCGAATTTCAATCTGAAAACAAGCAATGGGGCGACTGCACTTGACGAAGCGCGTAGATCTAATTATCAACACGTTGTAGAGCTGCTCACAAGCAACCTTGACATGATTGGGGAACAGGTTCTATAGGTCTTAACTATTCAATTCAGGGGAGTACTCCTGGCCGCGGCTTGTAATGTTGTCATTTCCTTATTCATTCTCATGGGGACGTGGGGTTGACTATTGGCATAACGCCCTTCTAATCTCCGTAGCTGAATTTGACTATATCTTTTCTTCTCCCTCTTTGCTTATAATATTGAACCGTTTGTTTGTATCCACATCCTATACTTGATTTCTCTAGCTATCATATTATGATCCCACAGCCTGGTACAATGGTGAATTATAACCGAAGTTGATTAATGATTAAGGCACTTGAAGGAGTCAATCCATATTTAACATATAATATCAATACAGAGTTACCTCGTTCCAAGCATATCGGTCGGGCCACGGGGAATATGCTTATAAAGAGAGAAATTAGTAAAATGCGACAAAACTAGAGCGGAGGTAGGAAAGTTGCGGAATGAGTTTGTATTTGTACTTGGTCCACATCAGAAGGTCCTCCAGGTAGCTTGATTACTTAGATGCAGTTGAATAAGTTCCTTATTTTGGGTTTTTACATTAAACCACAGTTTGGTTATGATCAGGTAGCTTATGGATTTGTTCAAGGCCAGCCGCGAGAAATTTAAACTCGCCGCCGAAAGGCCCAGGCCCTCTTTTTTTTTACCCCCCCCCAAAAAAAATACACAGTACTCGTATGCGGCCCCATTAAGGGGCAATGACGAGCTACCTGGAAACCGAGGTGGATTCAGGAGAAGGCTAGTTAATCTGCCAGGTCCGGCGCGCATAAATACAAAATAAGGGAAACTCAACATGGGACTCCCATGCTGTCGTTAACCGGCCAATGTCAGATGACCCCAAAGGACCTGACTGGAGCCCCCCCCCCAACGCATCAAAGGAAACGTCTCGCAAGTGGAAAACCATCGTAGGTGGGAAAAACTCCGAAGCGCTGGTAGGAAGTATGAAGAAAACCCTTTGCCAAAAGGAAAATTAAGAGAAGCCGCTCAAGGAAACTAGGCATGAAACTCCTTACCAGTATAAAAGACTCAGACCCCGGAAATGTCAATGTTTGAAAAGCTGATGAACGAAAAATGACTAAAATCCCTTCCTCCTTATCAATCGTAGGATAAATCATGCGTTCCAGTTGTATGTAGTGATTCGGAAGATATTCCTCCCCATGCGGAGCCTGTGCCTGATGTTTTTATCTCTTTCGACAGGTAGATGACTAGTGACGAAGCCGACTTTCCAGCCGTCCTGTCTTCTTGTAGTAGCTAACGAATACTCAGGATCTGGGCCTTCTGGTTGTTTTCTCGATCCAGCGGCACATCAAACCGGGTTTGAATTTATTGGGGCTCCGTGTAGGAGCTTGTGTTGTTGCCTTTTTGGGGTTCGGAGGGTTAGGGGGGAGAGTCTCCCTGGGTTTCTGTGGGTTGGATTTTGGTTGGTTCGCGAAGGGGCCGTCGGGGGTGGTGTCGCCGCCGCTTGGTTCGGGGGTGAAGGTACTGCCACTTCCGCTGACTCTTTGCCTTTGCCCAATTGCATGTTGCTGGGTGGTATTGATTGCTGCCTTCTCTTTTCCATACTTTCAGAGTTGTGTTGTTGTATGTCGAATCATCCTTTGCCCTTCCCATTCTTGCTCCGCCTTTTTTTCCATGCTTCCTCCGACTGATAATATTTATCGTATCTCGATGCACCCTCTTGGACCTGGCTTAAAGCTGCACTAGTGTTAAAGCCGAGGCACTCAAACTGTTCTAGAATTCCTTTGGCATAGAAGTCCCATTGATCAAGGGACTCGTGGCCCATCCTTACCAGTATATTTCTTAAGGCGGCCGATAAACCGTCCCAAGTTTTTTGATGTGGTTTGCTGTGGCTGTGTCGGTCGGTTCTTCTGGTTGGTGATGCAATATCGGGGGTGGTGGCTGTGTGCCGTTATATGCAAAAACTTGACCGGGGCATTGTATAGCTCGCTCGCTCTATCGTTTGCTGTTTTCGACCGCATGAGTAATGAGTGAATAAAAAAAGAGAAAAAAAGAACAGCTGCCAAGATGCCTTCCGCGTCTCCTGCCCTCGCGCCTATCCTGCTCTTGCCCCGGCTCGTACCCCTTGGTCGCTACGCCCCTTGCGCCCACTAACAAAGCAACAAACAAACAAACAAACTAACAAACAAATACATCCCCGGCATTATTCACCTAACGGAGTGCTATATCCCTCCCCGCCTCTGGCTTGCACTGCTACCGCTGCCTCTCCATATGTCTCTCGTTCATACGGGCCAGCCCGCATCTCGAACGTACGCATTTCATCGATGCCAGTCGTTGCTCCCAGCTCCAAGTACCAGTACCCTGACCAGGTCCAACAATACCACAATGTCGGAATCAAATCGGCAAACTAGAACCACATCAAATACTGTTACTACGACTGAAATCCCCCCCAGGATCCGCAACGATATTAATGCTTCTCACCAAACTCTTCCCCTTCGGCATCCAAGAACACTTTCGCCCCCGGACGAGGAAGAAATATGGACTCAGAAAGCTTGCGAATTACAACATCACTCTCCGCCACTTACACAGACCCCTATTCGTGGTAATGCGCTGTCAATTCCCCGACAACAACCAACTCCCTCACTATTCCTTAACCCCCCTAGTACAATCCACGAACTTACTCCAACGCTCCTGTCTAATCTCTCACATGCTCTCACCTACTCCCCCGAGTTCCACCGCACCCACCGGCTCAGGCACCACTGTATACACATTGCTGTCACGGCTCTGGAATTCGACACCTTGATGACTCGCTATAAATGGCTTCTTTCCAAAGAATACTATGCTCTGTGGGAATATTCCGGCTCGTCCAGCACCTTCATTATCAAATGCATGCCAACTCCCATCCACGAAACTATTGCAAACTTCGCTGTTGACGCCGTGCATGAAGCTATCCGCACCCACACCGGCATCTCTGCGTTTTCCATTGGTGTCAATGTCTGTGCAAATAGTGAGATTGACATGGACGAGGATGCAAGCCGCAGGATTCCCGATATTAGTCTTAAAGTCCGGCTGCACCCCAACATGCCGGTGAGATATTTTACAGGAATTGTGTGGGAGATCGGATTTCCACAGACATTGAAGAGCCTGAGAGATCGAGCTAGAATGTGGTTTACCCAGATACACAATGCGGTTCAAGTACATATGGTGGTTGTGGTACACGTATCTGAGCACGACCTGCCGGAGATGTATTATGATGAGGAAGGGAATGAATTAATGTCAAGAGCAAAGGCAGTGAACACGAAGTTGAAGTGGCCAAGCGGCTGGTTTAAGGGAAGAGGAATATTAGAGGAAGTTCGACAGAGGCGATCACGTGGGAAGAGCCTTAGCCAAATTAAACAAGAGCTGAAAAAAGAGATTAGGGAAAAGCTATTGTTGGAGGATGATGAAGGACGGGGAAGGTTAGTCCCGTTGTTGATGGAGCCTCTGGGGGGGGACCTCTTTGTATATCGCAAGAAACCGGAAGCAGACTTAGTTGGAGTGGATACGAATGAGAAACCTTTCGGTGATGATCGCGGAATTCACCCAGATGATGACAGCGATGCAGATGAAACCCGAGTTCAAGATTCTGAGTTCGAGGCTGCAGCCCAGGAGGCAAGTGATCTTGAAGACACCTCGAGCGACCAGTCATCCGTCTTGCTCTCTGAATCTGAATCCAATGATGACCGGGAGGCAGGTGATCTTGAAGACACCTCGAGCGACCAGTCATCGGTCTTACTCTCTGAATCTGAATCCAATGACGACAACGAAGCAGAAGCAGATTTGGAAGCGGGACTCCATCGAGTATACTCCGTTTCACTCATGCGAAACAGCCTTATCCCCCCTAGCCTTGGCTCTCAAGCCTTCGAAATCACCCTCGCAGAACTTTACGGATCCGTGCCATGCCCCAGCAACAACAGTCTGAGCAACAGCAACCTGTCCAACGTTGGAACAAATGCACATGACTTCCCTGATAAACTTACTAATCGCATGCCACCTACAATGCGCCCGCATGCCCACAAAACAATTGCTTTCCCGGCCCAAGCTCTTGCTGAGGCATGCCTACTTCAAGGAGGGGAAATACGTAAGCGCAGAGCAGCGGATAGGGCACAAGGTATTGTGAGCCATGCATGGACGGAGGTGGAGCGAGAGCTGGTAAATCGATGCAACGAGGCAGCGAGGGTGAAGGCGACAGCAGAGAGAGGTGCCAGGAGGGCTCAGGGAACGGCGGAGGAAGCTTCATGAGGTGGATGATGACGGGGGAGGTTGAGAATGAGGATGATGAGATGATCCAAGCGGTAAGGGATGGAAGAAAGATTATCAGGATAAAACGAGTGAAACGAGGAGCAGGCGATAACAAGACATCACGGCTTTTGAGTGAATAGCTTCGAGGGGAGTAGTTGTATCGAGGGCATCATCAGGTTTGCTGTGGTATTCTGTGAACACGTTATACCTTTCAATTAGACAGGGTAGTTGTTAGTTAATGGTGCATCATCTCTTACCTCGATATTTAGCTACCTAGTTGCATTCCTATTCCTATTCATACCTAGTTAGTCTAGTTAGTCATTCTTATGAAAGGTAGTAATTCGGATGAGGCCATCAACAAAAGATACGAAAATATCTTGTTGGGCAGCGGAAGTGGTACAGTGAAGTCCCGATATAAGAAATCCCCTCGGGACCGGCCTGGAGTGCTTATAACGGGAGGTTTCTTATATTGGGATATACATAAAAAATCAAGAAATGTCCGAGCGAGGCTCCAAAAACCAGTAATTGTTGTTTGCTGTTTTCTGCCTCACGCCATGCCCTGTAATCCCTCCATAGCCCGCTTTTCTCTGTAGAAGAACCTCTAGCTAGTCGCCGTCCTGTGCATTAACATGGGGATTTTGCAGGCGAAAAAGACGTAGAGCTTCCAGGCCCTCAGGCACGGCTGCATAAGGGATAAAACACGTGTTATGGGGTTATGACAACTGTGAGCTCACCTGACAGCCATATCCACGAAATTATCAATGTACAATATTTCTTAAATTTTCTTATACCCGCGGGTGGCCTGGCTATTCCGTATTCTCCCACTTGGACCGAATAGGAGTACTGATTTTTTTTTTTTTTTTTTTTAAAATAAAATAGAAAAAAGAAAAAAGAAAAAAGAAAAAAGAAAAAAGAAAAAAGAAAAAAGAAAAAAGAAAAAAGAAAAAAGAAAAAGAAAAAGAAAAAAAAGTGACTTGGGCCTTCCGCGAGTTTAAATTTCCCGCAGCTGGCCCGGAAATAGCCAATTTGTCCTTATACCGATAACATACGACAAAACTAGAGCGGAGTTAAGAAAAGTTGCGGGATGAGTTTGTATTTGTACTTGGACCACATCGGAGCGTCCTTCGGTTACTTATTTGCAATTTGGTAAGTTCCTTATTTAGGTTTTTAAATTTAACCACCATTTGGTTTATGTTCAGGTAGCTTAGAAATTTGTTCCAGGCCAGCCACGAGAAATTTAATCTCTCGCAAGCCCCGCGAAAGGTCCAGGCCAGCTACGAGCCCACGCGGATTAACAAAGGATATGTGGAATATCTGTTAGGCAGCGGAAATGGTGCTAGCGAGGCAGCACGGGTGCACAGCGGAGCTATAGCAATATGCCTACTATAGCGGATGGTAATACGTAGAGTGGACAATAGAGAGAGTACACTTAGATAACAGTGAAGGATGCGACCGAAGACTTGCTTAATATTTCACAAAATACGGGTCCGGAGCGTCGAGGGAAGACAATGCGCAGGGATATGTTATTAGCCCAATCAGAAACAAGAGAATAGAAGGATTGCGGGTGGCGATCCTGACAACTGGGGGGGGAACAAAGTAGCAACCAGACGTATGATACTTACGTATCTTCGAACGTTCGATACTTGCGTTTGCGAGTGGCGGAATATTGTAGTTGCGGTGTTAGCGGCGACGGCAGTGACAGTGGCGACGGCGGTAACACGGGTGTAGCAGGTGTGCATTTTTTAACGGGATTTGTGGCTGGCCCGGGCCCTGCAGGAGAATTCGGAATGACCAGGCTACCGACAAGATGGTAGAAATATTTTTTTGAACAATCACCGGTGAAGCAGTGACTATGGACTTTCGGGATGCGGTTGGTTATCATGTGAGTCGGGGGGGTACGGATCTGGTTCAAGTTCAATTGAGTCAAGGCACGAATTGCGTTGGGGTTTCATGTTAGCAGCAGGGCAACATCGTGCTGAGTCGGATCATGTTGGGCTACACGTGTGTATGAGTTGAGCAATTGCGTGGGTTGCCAATATTGCAATACAAGACAGGGTTGGGACAGATCAACAATATGATTCGTAACAGTAGCCCCTTCTCTAGGGATGAGAACCAAAAAGTTCAGGTCCTGGTGTTCAGGTCAGTTCAGAGGTCACTCATTTTGGTAGAGTGCGGGGTCGTAGTTTCAAGGGTAGGCAGCGTGGAATCTTTTCACAGGTATAAGAAAAAAAAAGAATCTTTTCACATCCCTAGGTGCGTTCAAGAAGAAGTTACCTAGTAGGTTCCCAAGTAAGCTTGTCGTACTATGTACGGCCTACTCAGCGAGCAAGGTATTCAAGGCGAAAACGGGAATCAATAATTTCGTCAACTTCCCACCAGGGTTCGTCTTCCGAATACGAGTAATGAGTTTTTAAAAAAAAAAAATTCGTTTTTGATTATTATAGGAGGCGGAGGTACTTGTATTTGACCAGGAAGTGTAAAATTACGAGGTTATGAGTAGAGGAAACTTGCAACAGAGGCTTGTATTCAGTGTGGGAGCTATCTTAGCTATCGCTATGAGGCTTCGATGCTTATAGTGCTAGTGCTCAGTATATACGAAAACATAGGTGTGGTCTTGCCGCTTATATAGAACCTCCATTTCTATCAGTTACCGAACTGGGAATCCCTGTATTCCATACTTTACCATCACTTACCGTTTTTGGCTTTAACCGGCGAGAGTATTTCTTACAGGAAGGGGGTCAGTGGAGGCAGGTTCGAGGAGGGAGACGTGGAAAACAGGGTGGATTTCATGAAGGCAGGAAGATCAAGCTTACATGCATAGGAGGAGACCTTCTGGATAGGCCTGGGCACGAGCTGGCTCGAGCCTGGAGATCGTTGTAACTGAAGGTTCCCAGGGGGTGCAAATCTTCAAAATACGTTGCAATCCTACCCTTATCTCTGGTTTCTTTTATTCCATGTGCTCTGCTTCAGCCAAAATACCACAACTACTATCTGTAGTTCAGGAATATATTTCTCTCCTTGCTGGCTGATACAGTATCTGGTGCTGGTTTTTGTCGATTTAACAACTATCTCTATACCCGAAAGCTATTAATCCGGAAGTCTATATAATGTTAGAAGACCTCATAGTTGAGGAACAGCTCCTTGTGCATTTCGATGAAGAAGTAGCTATGGAAGGAGATTTGCTTCTAGTGATTCCCGGTGTTGAGGATGATGACTGATCTCTTTCCTTATTTTCATGTCTTTTCTATTTCAATATCTTTCTTATATATGTCTTGCCTATTTCTGTGTCTTTCTTCTTTCCATAGCCTATATAGATGTGTAGTGTACGCCAGTTCATGTAATGTTCGCGAGCCAGCTGGTGCCCAGGCCTGGATTCGAAACTTTGAAATCGAGCTCTATCGTTACTAGGGATCCATCTGGAAGAGGGAATAGTATAAAGTCCACGATTGTTATCTATTATCATATTAAGCTACTAAGGCTATATATATATAGCCCCTTTGCTTGCGTTTTTTCTTTGCTTTCTTTTTTCGTTAACTAATGTCTTGTATCTAATATCCAGTCCCTAGTTCCCCTTGCCGACAACCAACCGAGCCCCTTACTGTCTCTTCGTACATATTCGACTGCTAATCCCATCACAGATGTATGGGGTTTCCCCATCGCAGATATATAGGTTCTGTGTGTATAATCTAGTCCTGCCAGTCTCTCCTTAGTTCCCCCGCCTTGAGATATTACCTTTTCCTCTTGGCCTATCATACATGTAGAAATCTTACGTGAGTGAATTTCCCTCCTACCCAGAGTATCATACCTGTGAGTTGCTCCCACTCCTAGTCCACCTCGTGTAATCTCAATTCTATATGACTATATTTTCTCCAGTATATATTATCTACTACTACCTAGCCTCTTCTTACAGAAGGTATGCTACTAACTTCTGACTCATATATGAAGAATTTTGAGAATAATATATGGAACTATATTACAGTAAATAATTAGATTATTTATATTAATTTACTACGATCACTTTTTTTTAAAAAACCAGCGGCAGTTAAAATGGTGAGATAAAAGGAGAATAAGACGTGCAAACCAGACTATAATATAAAAAGCTAAAGATAGAGTCTGTTACAGATAAGGTTAGGCAATATAACTAAGAGAACAGTGCGGTAGCAGTTCATTGATATTCCCGATACACGAATTCACCAATTATTGCACTTCCCAATCCCGAGAGCCAAATCCTACCTCTGCTATGAGTTTCGGGTTTTCTGTAGGTGATTTTCTGGGTCTTGGGACCTTTGTATGAAACGTTTATAGTGCATACGCAGGCGCCCTAAGCAATTCCACAATTTCTCACAAGAAATTTATCCCTTCACATATTGTATACAAGCAAATCGAAGTCCAGCTATACAATCAGAAGTTTGGAAATAACAGCTCCGCCGTAAGCATAAAAGACACGGATGACCTTAATATTTTGCATAATGGATTACAGAATATTATGAAGGAGCTGGAGGCTCTCCTCCAATTATAGCAGAGTAATGGAAGATCGCAACATATCCTTTGATAAGCTGAGATGGGACCAGGAGGATTTGGCTGGGGTTTAGGGAGAGAATTGTAATCTGCTTTCTATGTCCAATACGAGCCTCATAGCGTACGTTCTATAGCCTCCTTTAGGTACTGTGTAAGCTATACTCTGCCATCCATATCTAATTTTTCACCAAAAACCGTGACCACGTTGTACAGAACACCGCACTGCTTGCCGCAATCCAGGAATAGCTGAGGAACATATTTGCATGTTTAGGCCGACGCCACAGAGGATCAGTTGCATCTTTGAACTCGATTGCATCATTCGCCCTTAGAATAGGCGCGAATGTAGAAGGACTCATGAAGGGATCTGTGTAAGATTACGAGGTTATGCAGCGAAGGAATCTTGAAGAGAGAGAAGTCTGTGTGTATTCAAAATAAACGGAGCTACAGCTAGGTGGCAAAAAAACTGAACGCTGCATAAAAGGCTTGAGCATGCAGCGCGTTTGATTCAGATTCAATGCATCAAATCGCGCCTATCATGTTCTAGGTGAATGTCTCACAACATCACGGTAGATATGTTCTATTACTTATAATCTCCTGGCCGTCCCTTACGAATATCTATATCCTCTACCACTTTGTTAATGTTAAGTCACGCTGATATGGCCCAACCTTGTCCCTCTAATTCCCTGGAACCCTCTATGGATGCCTCATTTACAGATGTTCCTCCCATAGTTACATATGTACCTCTCCTCCGCGAGCATGGACGAAATAATGCTATTAAATATATGTTGAGATTTTGACATACGTCCTTTCTTATATCCGCCTAGAGTTGAGCGAAACTCGGGGCATTAACGATCCAATTTTCATACAGGACAACCTCGTCGATTCATACCTCCAACCTTGCACCCCAATGGGTCAAAGGCAATGACTGGGTATTTGCTGACCACCCTGCCTGCTCTCCTGACCTAAAATCCAATTGAACATATTTGGGCATACTGAAGCCTCAGCTTCATAAAAGATTCCTTGATCTGATGAATATGACTGGGGGGCCTGCAGTAGTGAAGGAAGTACTAGCGGATGCATTGCAAGAGATTTGGAAGGATATCCAGAGTCGCTATTGCAGAGTCTCTATAGCTCAATGCCTCTCTGTGTAGAGACTTTTATTAAGGCAGAGGGTTGGTATACATGTACTAGATCTCTTGTTCTATGTATGTATGGCACGCTCGATCTATATAACTCCATACTACATACCGTATCTGTGCGCGGCTAAGCCTAAAATATGCGCGCTAAATGTAAGTCATGCACCGGCTTGCATAAGGCCGTTCAGTTTTTTTTGCCACCTAGCTGTATCTAGATATCTAAGTCTTTAATGCTTACCGTCCTAGTGCTATGTCCTCCAAAAACCATTCCTACCGACAAATTCCAGCTCTTTTATCTATTCTCGAGATGTCCCAACTAGCCATATTGGGACGACTGGTTTCATACATACCATGAACGTCCCAATCAGCCATATTTGGCCGCCTGCATTCCCCGTGATATCGGCTTATGTCACGTGAGAGTATTTCCAGGGTGGTAGACATGCTTAAGGCTAGGAAGAAGGACATAGTACAGTGAAATTATGTCGTAGCGCTACTGGAACTTATTGTAGCATTCGTGAGAGCATGTGAGAGCAATGTGTCGAGATCTAATGTCTGCCAAGCCTGTTAAGAAATTTCGCAATAATGTGGTTGAGATGCTGTCGGTGCGAGCGACAAGGGTAGGAGGATACTTCGTAGCCGAACTGAGCGTGGAAACTAAAAACGCATTCGGTGAAACTGCAATTCATATTGTGTCTAAAAAGGGTCGAACAGACCCTGTTGAAGTACCGGCACTGCTGGACTAGGTAGTCCCCGTCTTCGCCCAATCTCCTCCCCGTGGACATACCTGCCAGTCTCCACGTGCCTGCCACATGATCGGCATGTAGGATCAACGTGTTGTCGAGCTTCGTCACGCCAGGATTGGAGGTTCCCTTTCCCAGTCCTGCAGTGGACGTAATAAACCCTCGCCTTTCTCTCCCACTTCACCACTTTACCCCCTGCTCCTGCCACTTTTCTCTCTTCTTCTCTCCTCCTTCTCCACTCCTGTTTCAACCCTCCTTCCGTGTTCACCGGAAGCATGGCACTTACAGTACCACGTCTTTGGCATTATTCAGCTACTATTAGGTTTTAATGATCTTGAACACGACGTACATACCTCTGCACGTTTCGGGAGGATGCAATGGAGTATGGGATAGGTGAAGACACAAGTACCCGGATGACACCCCCGATCACTCCGACAAGGAACAGCGTGTCCACCAACACTGATCCCCCCAACCAACACCCCTCCAGTACGCACGTATGCGGAGGCAGCGACCTCAACCAGCCAGATTCACCACGCCAAAGACAAAGAGTCGGCGGAAATGACAACTCCCTCACCACGTAACCATCCCTTACAGAGCGGTTTACAAAAAGATCACATGGACAGCATCTGACGTTGCTGATATCTATATTAACGAGATATGGCGACTCTATGGTCTACCGAGACACATCACCTCCCCCAACCTAAGGGCAAAGCACCAGCGAAGGCGACACCACCTCCGAACCCCCCGAATACCACAAAATCCAAGAAGCCAACAACATAAGCACGAACCGTGGTCGTACACACGGCTCCAACAAATTATAAGCGCGGTTTGATGCGCCGCTGGATCGAAGAGAATAACCAGGCAGCTTAAATTTCGGGTATCCGCTGGTTATTGCAAGGGGATTGAAGGGTTGGAAAGATGGCTTCCTCACTAGTCGTCTACCTAAAGAAAGAGATCGATATTCGGCACGGGCTCCGCATGGGGGAGGTGAATTTCCGCACCACAGTATGTGACTGTTCCAGATTTCCTACTTGAGACATTAGGGTTTTTCCACTGAGAAACATTTCTGGTGAGGGTCTCGTGGTTTTGTTTAATTCCCTACCAGCGCTTGAGTTTTTCCACCTGCGAGTATATTCGGGTGAGGGTTTTGTTTCCACTTGCGAGATATCCCACTTAAGCGGCGTTCCTTTTGATTTCCTTCATTTTCTCACCAGCGCTTGGATCTTTTACCCGCGAGATGTTTCGAATAATTTTCTGGAGTCTTTCTACTGGCGAGAGGTTTTTATTTGTCAGCTTTGGGTCGAGGTTCAGTCAGGCCTCTTTGGTTCATCGGGCGGAAGCCCGTTAATGACAGCATGGGACCTCGACTCACTTGAGTTCGTTCTTTTGCTTTCTGCCCACCGGACCTGGCTGATTAACTTGCCTCGTCCTGAATCCACCCGGGTTTCCGGGTGCTCCTCATGGTTTCCCTACTGGGACCGAATAGGAGTAGGTTATGAGGATTAAAATGAAAAAAAAAAGTGCCCCATTGGTCAATCGGGTGGCAGATTAACCAATCTGCGAGATACTTTGGTCGGATGTGAGGGTAACTATGTTGTAGAGCGCAGGTGTTTAGATCTCAATTTACTGTGCTTTCAAGATATCCGCTCGAGCTGGAAACGGATGTTTTGCAAGAGTGTATCCTACCGAACACGTGAAACCTGAGGTAGCCAATGGTAAGCCTTTGTCCACTAATTATCTACTTTTGGAGACAGCTGCACTTGCACTGGTGACAACGACAAGGGTTGCAATTGGGTGTATATCCACAGATCCTGCAGGTAATAGCAAGGCGCTTCTCATTCGTTCCATAGCGAACAAAACCCCACCTCACGTTGGTACTTTAGCAGTTCATTGATATTCCCGACCCGCGAATTCACCACTTCCCAATCCCGAGAGCCAAATCTCATCTCCGCTATGAGCTTCGGGTTTTCAGTAGGCGATTTTCTGGGTGTTGGGACCCTCGTGTGGAACGTTTACAGTGCGTACGCAGGCGCCCCCGAGCAATTCCGCAATTTCTCGCAAGAAATTTTATCTCTCCACGTTGTATGCAAGCAAATCGAAGACCAGCTATGCAATCAGGGATACAGAAATAACAGCTCCACCTTAAGCGCCAAATACACGGATGATCTCAAAGTTTTGTATGATGGATTACAAAATATCATGAAGGAGCTGGACGCTCTCCTCCAAAAATACCAGAGTTTAACGGAAAATCACAGTTTATCCTTTGATCGGCTGAGATGGGGCCAGGAGGATTTGGCTGAGTTTAGGGAGAGGATTATAATGCATGTTGGCCTGCTTACTGCGTTCAATACGAGCCTCACAGCGTACGTTTTTAACCGCTTCAGATCACTTACCATATTGTATCTATAGCCTCGTTCACGTATTCTGTAACCTATGCTCTGCCATCCATATCTAACGTTTCACCAAATACAGTGACCACATCGTACAGAACACCGCACAGCTTGTCGCAGTGCAGGAACAGCTTGGGCAGATATTTGCAGGTTTTGGCCTCCGCCGCAGAGGATCAGTTGCATCTTTGAACTCAATTGCATCATTCGCCCTCAGAATAGGCCCAAATTCGAAGGAAGCGTGGAAGGAGCTCTGTAGGGAGCTGCATGGTAATGGTGTTACGGCGGAGATGCTTAGGGATAAGAAGGAGGAGATATTGAAATTATGCCGAGGCGCTACTGCAACAGGCCTCACTGGCAACAGAAATGCAGCTCAGGAGCAACAAGAAGGTAACCAAACTAGGAAAACGGCCCGGGCGTCATTGGGTAATGTAGTTGAGATTCTGTTGGTGCCAGCAACGAGGGCAAGATACTTCGTAGCTGTACTGAGCGTGAATCGGCTGCTTGACAAGGTGGGCGGTATTGATGCTAAAAACGCATTCGGTGAAACAGCAATTCATATTGTGGCTGAAAAGGGTCAAGCAGACCTTATTGAAGTACTGCTGGACAAGGGTGCAACTATTGATGCCACGACCAGCTGCAATCGGACTGCGCTTCATGTGGCAGCCGATGCGGGCCATTTGGAGGTTGTGAAAGTGCTGCTGGACAAGGGTGCAACCATTGATGCCGTGACTAAGTTGAGAGGGACTGCACTCCATATAGCAGCCGATGCGGGCCATTTGGAGGTCGTGAAAGTGCTGCTGGACAAGGGTGCAACCATTGATGCCGTGACTAAGTTGAAAGAGACCGCGCTTCATACGGCAGCCGAGAAGGGCCATTTGGAGGTCGTGAAAGTGCTGCTGGACAAAGGCGCAACCATTGATGCCATGACTGAGTTTGAAGGGACCGCGCTTAATAAAGCAGCCGATGCGGGCCATTTGGAGGTTGTGAAAATGCTGCTAGACAAGGGCGCAAGCATTGACGCCATGACTAAGTGTAAAGAAACCGCGCTTCATACGGCAGCCGAGAAGGGCCATTTGGAGGTCGTGAAAGTGCTGCTGGACAAGGGTGCAACCATTGATGTCATGACTAAGTGGAAAGAGGCCGCCCTTCATATGGCAGCCGAGAACGGCCATTTGGAGGTCGTGAAAGTGCTGCTGGACAAGGGCGCAACCATTGATTTCCAGGCCAGCCGCAATCAAACCGCGCTTCATACGGCAGCCAGAAAAGGCCATTTGGAGGTTGTGAAAGTGCTGCTGGACAAGGGCGCAACCATTGATGCCATGGCTGACCTGAATCGGACTGCCCTTCATACGGCAGCCGCGAACGGCCATTTGGAGGTCGTGAAAGTGCTGCTGGACAAAGGCGCAACCATTGATGCCATGACCGAGTTGGAAGGGACCGCGCTTAATAAAGCAGCCGATGCGGGCCATTTGGAGGTTGCGAAAGTGCTGCTAGACAAGGGCGCAAGCATTGACGTCATGACTAAGTGTAAAGAAACCGCGCTTCATACAGCAGCCGAGAAGGGCCATTTGGAGGTCGTGAAAGTGCTGCTGGACAAGGGCGCAACCATTGATTCCCAGGCCAGCCGCAATCAAACTGCGCTTCATATGGCAGCCGAGAAGGGCCATTTTGAGGTTGTGAAAGTGCTGCTGGACAAGGGCGCAACCATTGATGCCATGGCTGACCTGAATCGGACTGCCCTTCATACGGCAGCCGCGAACGGCTATTTGGAGGTTGTGAAAGTGCTACTAGACAAGGACGCAAGCATTGAAGCCATGACTAAGTGGAAAGAGACCGCCCTTCATATGGCAGCCGAGAACGGCCATTTGGAGGTCGTGAAAGTGCTGCTGGACAAGGGCGCAACCCTTGATTCCACAAACTCCGATGGCGCGACCGCACTGTGCCTTGCTGCTCGCCATGGCGAACCCCAAATCGTAGGATTGCTGCTAGAGAGCGGTGCGAATTTCTATCTGAAAACAAGCAAGGGGGCGACTGCACTCGACGAAGCGCGTAGAAGTAATTGTCAACCCGTGGTGAAGCTGCTGAGAAACAAGATTGGCATGGTTGGGAAACAGGTTCTATAGGTCCTAACAAGTATTCAAATCAAGGGAGTAGGTACTCCGGCTTGTATTGTTGTCATTTCCTTATTCATTCTCGTGGGGGTGTGGGATTGACTATTGGCGTAACTGCGCTTCTCATTTCCGTAGCTGAATTTGACTATAACATTTCTTCTTTCTCTCTGTTATAGTATTGAACCGTTTGTTTGTATCCATATCCTGATTTCTCTAGCTATCGTATTATGACAGCCTGGTACAATGATGAATATAACCAAAGTAGATTAACGCCAAGGCCCTTCAAGGAGTCAAACCATATTCAACATATAATATTAATCCCGGGGAATATGCTTATAACCAATTTGTACATATATCGAGAGAAATAGTAACATGCGACAAAACTACAAGTAGAGTGGAGTTAGGAAAAGTTGCAGAATGAGTTTGTATTTGTTCTTGGTCCACATCGGAACGTCCTTGACGTCGCTTGGATACTTATTTGCAATTGAGTAAGTTCCTTATTTAAGTTTTAAAATTTAAACCACCGTTTGGTCTATCATCATATAGCTTATGAATTTTGTTCCCCATGGGTGTTCGGGGCCAGCTGCAAGCCCACACGACTTGTGACTAGCCTGGCATCTGCGGGAGAATTCCAAATGACCAGGCCCTGACGAGAATGGAGGAAATATGGTGTTACAGTGAAGTCTCGTTATAAGAAACCTCGTCATAAGAAACCTCTCGATATAAGAAATAGTCCCCCGCTCCTGCCAGAATCTGTATGGGAAAATAAGAAACTCTCGCTAATAATATATAGCAGGTTTCTTTAAACTTAGCTTAGTAATACATACAGTTTCTTATATCGAGGTTGTGGTTGGTACCGATGGAGCTGCGTATATTACCTCGCATTTTTTGTATTGTTACTCAACAATTTCATATTAGAATTATGCAGACGAACTCTTATTTTACTTATCTATAACTGCTTGTACTAGATAAATTATTATTTAAGTGCTACAAGAGTCATGGCATCAAAGCAGACCAAGCCCGCCAGATGTGGACTGAAAAAGAACGTAAAACCCTTGCACGGTCCTTTCATAATTTTTGTGTATATATCTCTTTATAAGAAACTTTTCGTTATAAGAAACTCCAAGCCAGTTTCTTATAACGAGACTTCACTGCAAGCATTTGTTGAATATCACCGTTGAAGCAGTGACTATGGAAGATGAGGAACACTGGGGCAAGTGTGGTCCAGTGCAGAATGCATCGTATATGCTGAGATTGCTGAGGTGTACGGAAGTGGTGGATGGAAAAGGGAGAAGTAGGAGAAGACGCATGAGAACAGGAATTCGTGTATGGTGGTGCATAAATTCTGTATGGAGCCTGACAGGATCTGTGAAGGAGTGATGGGGTATTTTCTATTATGCATTAAGGAGCATATCTAGGCTTGGACATACCTAGATATAGAGCTAGTATAGTAGCGAATCTTGCCACATTGAGCTTGGAGTGCTTGCCAGATAAGGTATGCTTGCAATATTAGGTATACTTGCCATATAATAATGTATGTAACATGAGGTAGGGGTAGGCTTGCCAGGTTAGGTATAATACAACATATGCTTGCTACAAAACGCATGCGTGCCATATACATCAGCCAAAATAATAAAAAAACACCTCATAACGCACCACCTGCACTTTAGGAAGCACACGATCTTCAGGTGATTTATGTTCTTCTGGAGCCTCACCAAATTCCTTGTGCTTCCTGAGGATGAGGAATCGGTGTCACATAGTGTCACGGCCCCCCAAGCGCTTAGAGTTAATGACTTACAACGAGCATTTGCAGTTATGGAATAAGGGCACCGGGCAGCAAGACAACACGTAGGAAACCCTAGTCTAGGGATTCCTATAAAAGGACCCCCAGGTCCCCAAATCTCCAAATCCCCAAATCCCACCACTTATCATATACTCTTACTTAACCAGACTACTCTTTCCTCATGGTCTCCCCAATAGGACGACATAGGGGTAATGAGTATATAAAACAAATTTCATATACTCTACCACTTCACGCAACGTCTTGTATCTGGCCTACTATATAACGTTCACAATTAAAATATATGTATGTTCTGGGCCTCTCGTGGGCGGCATACCCATGCCTCCCGCGTATTTAATAATTGCATTTGGTACAAAAACGCACTTGAATATATAAATATAAAGACACATTGAATGGTTCAAGTTGTCTAATTGATATGCTCCATGAGCCTGATGGATAATATAAATAGATCAGTCATATAAAAGACCAGTGGTACGCGGTTGTTCATAAAATGGTAAGTTAAACTCATTAGTGCAAGTAATATGATACTAAGATTATTAATTGGAGTCTGTTAAATCTGCAATGACATTATGGATTTTCCAGCTTTATAGCTCATCTAACATTTTACGGGAGAAGTTGAGCATTTATTATGAGCTTAGAGTATTATAATAAAACATGAAGAACCTCGCACACCTCAAGTCCAAAGTCTTGAGAGAGTTGAACAATCTCGTCTCACTAAATGGAAAGTCTAGTGGGTCGGATACAGCACTTCCATGTATTACATTAGGTACAATCGAACAAAATACTTTTAAACACCTCTGAGATTGTCTTTGGTTGACCCTATCTACACCAAGTACACCTTCTTTTTAAGGGCGGAAAACTATAGAACTTTAACAAGAGGGGGATTCCAAAAAATATACCTCTACAGATGACGCTCGATACAAGCATACCAGATATAAGCATATATTAGATACAAGCATACCTCCGCCGGTCCCACATAGTAAATTAGCATATTTTGCCTCACAGAACCCTTAGCAGAAAGGGGAGTGGATGGTGTAGTTTGGTGAATGCAATTGCGTTCGTAGGTTCGAATCCTGCCTCCCTCAAAGATTTTCTAACAGCCAAGGAGCACGGGTTTGTCCTGAGGAGGTTTCCCCGTGCTTTGTCAGTGAAGTTATACTCAGACTAGTTCCAAATAGGCCTTGGTAGTGGTGGATAGGGGGTTAGGGTGGCCTGTTGTCCCGGCAGTGTGGAGGAAATAACCAAGTCTTCTACTCCGTAAAGATGCGGGAACGGGGCCATCTCATAGCCTAAGACTTCAAAAAAAAAAAAAAAAGCCCTTAGCAGAAGGGTCTTGGCATGAGGCTAATATTTTGGATACTAGAATATTCTTATTTCTTTCGCTTAATCACCATCATAGGTAGTCTGGTTGGCACATCATAGGGATGCACTAAGCCACAAAGAGAGGCTTATCGATAAGAAATAAGCAAGGCCGCTCGAACCAACAGCCAACATCACCGAGCTACAGGATGTGCTCAACCGTGAGAAAAAATGTATCAAAACTCTTGAAATTCAACCCCGGCGTCAACATGTTCATCGCAGGAACACTGACTTTCTAGGTCCTCTCGGAACCCCTGGCTCTTCCTCCTCTTGAGATTCTGGCCCCTGCACTTCCGGTATATCTGTTTATTTGACTCTTGCATGCTTCTGTCATATTCATGATGCTATTCCGCAACTTTTCCGAGTTTATTCCATACTTGCCTTTTTTCTTGTGATATAAGAATATATTGGTTATAAGCATATCCACCCCCGTCCGGACGATATGCTTGTATCGAGCGTCATCTGTAGTGAAGAAGATCTAAATGATCACTAGAATGAAGAGAAGGGCGCTGAGTATATTGCCACTTTTAATCCCTCGGTTTTAAACCAAAACTAAGCCAAAACTGACAATCACTGGTTATATGCAAAAGTTATTGCAAAACCATAGCTTGAATATCACCTTATCCCAACTAAAGATTTCGAGCTAGCAACTAACTTATGGGGTTGTACAAATGAAAATGTAGATATTCTGGCTACTCGACAATCCATAATCACTTTAGCTAATGCTTCTCGGCAGGCATCCACAACAACTGGGGTTTCTGTCTTAAGTATGTATATACAAAAAGTCCTATACTAGTGGTTGCTACCGATGCATTATAACTGAGTTGAAATACTCATTCTTTGTCATACCAGAAGGTTAGCAGATGTAACATCTCGACTTTAGCTGAACGGACACAAATTAGACTCCTGGATAATTGCCCAATTCACCTGGAGGATGACTCAATCGACCCGGAGGACAACTAATAGCCTAGTTGTATGTATTTAATATAGCTCTAGCTAGGTGTATTTTTATTAATTCAAGTACGTTATATACTAAATGTAGTAATTAAATGAATTGCCCGCGAGCGGCCCAGAACATACTTGTATTTATATCGTTCACATTTCATAGTCCCGCTCCCTGGAAGAACTCACAGCCACAGCCCTGTTGCACTATGTTGCGTCATCCGTTATTTTCCCGAGCACACCACAGCCATGTCTCTCTTCACGCTTCCACCAGAAAGAGCCCACAGCATGCCCTCTGGCAAGTAGTCAATGCATCCACGGGTTATCACAGACATGAGACATACAAACTCTCCTCCATGCTTTGACTACCCAGCCAGAATGAGGGATTTATTGAAGCTGAAGTCATAGACCTCAGGGGTCAGGCAGGTCCAGTCACTCACAGTGTAAGTCAACCAAGTCCCGCCAACCCCACGAACACATCAAGCAGACCGACAGCAGCGAATGCAAGACCTCACAGAGGAACTAGCTGGCATAACTGATACCCTCGGGCTAGTACAAACTGAACTCACCAATGATCAGGCAATTATTCTCGCACTGGCCACCCCACTCTCCTTTCCTGTGCCTATAAAGCCGCAGCCAAATAGCCCATGTATTTTGACACCTCGAACCTCGAATCCATGATCTCCTCGAGGATTAAAGGGAAAGTCCTGGTGTCATCCCGATTGCCGAAGGAGAGTTCCTGCGGGTCCAAAGAGGTTCTATAGAATGTTTCTGAAATAGGGCTGTCTCGCTGGCAATGGGGGGAAGTGCCGTCCTACCATGAGGAGAATCCTCAACTGGAGCCTCTGCCGAGAATGCCCTAATCTGTGGGTCACCTGTCCGGAGAGCTCGCGCTGCCCACGACATCCAGTTTGTCTTGCAGGGGCTCAAAGTTGGCAATCCAGCCAAGCTTTTCCGTGATAAGTTCCTCTGTTTTTCCGTAAGACCTGGTAATCTAGCCTCCGCATCGGCTCCAGCTTCGGTATTTAAAAAAAAAAAAAAAAAAAAAGAAATTGGCAAGCGGCAGGGCCAACCACGCTTAGACTAAGCTACATCATCAACGCACTCACGAACCAAAACAAAAACAAGGTTAGAAAACAATTCGCAATTCCCTTTTTTAAACAGCACATCTGTTTTGCAAAACAGTCGGACTGCGAACCTCCTATTCGGAACAACACATAAACACAATTGCCCTGCCGGATCACTTTAGGGCCTAGGCCTAGAGAATTCTATCCTCAACGGCCGCAGGTGCCTGGTATACATGGATACCGACCCTTCGCTAGCGATGTTCCTTGCCGTTGCTGCCATTCTTGTTATTGGCGTTGTACTGTTGTACGTGTTCACCAAGATCACCACTGCCATGTCTGTTAATCTTTCGTAATTTACGATATACTAATTTATGATTAATTGTTTATAGAGCGATGGATTCCCAGGCCCCTCCTCGAGCCTGGGAACAATGGCACACCAATTTTTCGAACGTGAGGGACAGTGATGATATGCCACACGATGATGGTGATGTTGAGTGGGACGCGGGCTGGCAGCGTGAGGAAATGTTATTCTGGCTGGGCAGTGGAGAGAGGAACGAAGAAGATGGCGTGGGAAAGGAAATAGCTCAAACAGAAGAAATTTGGGGATTGCTAGATGGCTACGAGGGACTGCAGTCTGTTGTTGTAAGGCAACAATATCGGCCGGGAGATAGTGAGAAAGTGGATCCTGAGAAGAGGGTTTAGGCCTTTGGCCTTTGACGCTTGTATCTGATGCGTGGGGCAGTGCTAAAGCAATTGTTATTGCGAATCATGGCACACGTACAAGTATTAAAAAAAAAAGACTATACACCTACTGGGGGACCAAATTATTGTGGAAATTTGTTGACATCTTAGCATAGACCTGAGCCACCTAGATCCGTAGCCATTTAATACGTACCACTGCATTGTGTCATCAGACTAACAAGCTATGTGGAATGCCTTAACACACATGCATAAACCTACGATGTCCTTACATTCATAAGGAGACCCTCCGAGGGCAGTTAGACCGTCTTGTATCTTGTGCCTAGGACACAAATGTTGTCGGGCTTGCTTTAGTGCAAGTGTCAGCTCTGGACATGTTCTCACCTGGCTTCTTTTCATCTCTTTCCATCCACACAGCATCTAGCCATCTCAACTAAATCAGTGATCGCAACGGGCCAGGCCGTCCTACAGGCCGCCGGAGGCCTGGCCTGCCGGCCGAGGTCCGTGCTGGCCTGAAACAGCCTGGGCCGCTCCCGGCGGAGTATCTCGTGGTCTGGGCCGACCGATAGGCCACGCAGGCCAGTCCAGGCCATGCAGGCCGGTCCAGGCGGTCCAGGCGGCCCAGGCCAGTCCAGGCGGTCCAGGCGGTCCAGGCGGTCCAGGCCAGTCCAGGCGGTCCAGGCGGTCCAGGCGGTCCAGGCGGTCCAGGCCAGTCCAGGCGGTCCAGGCGGTCCAGGCGGTCCAGGCGGTCCAGGCCGGTCCAGGCCGGTCCAGGCCCCGGCAGAGGTCTGTCTAGTCCAGGCCGGTGCCGGCCCGTTGAGAAAACTGAACTAAATATCTCTATACTAAGTACAGTGCAAATTGGTGTGCCAATTAGACTAGCTTCTTTATATGTATCGTTAAAAGGCCTCTTGGTGCAATGATGAAGCTATGCACGGAGGCTCACATCAAAAGTCTTTTCCTCCTTCCGGTTTGGAATCTTACATATGCAATGCCTGTAAAGATAAAACTCATTACAACATTGCCGCATTGCCATTGCAACCCATTTTGGAACCGAATAATGCCAAGCTGCATGGGGTGCACTATTGCCTGTTCTTGCCCAGAATATAGCCATATTACCTTGAATGTACATAAGTACCTAAATGGCTTATTACGTCCATAATGTGTCTTGCGGAGTATGCCAAGCTTGCTGCATTAGTGATGCATACGCCAAGTTGCTCCGCATAGGCGAAGTAGACGCAGACACTGCATACAGCAACATTAAGACGTTTTGTAAGCCTCCGTAGGTGACACTCTGTATACCATCATACTGGACGCACAATTAACCCTAAAGCAAAACAGAGCTTAAGTGAATCGAGGTCCCATGTTGTCATTAACAGGGTTGCGCCGATGACCGAAAACGCAGAAGCCAAAAAGCGATAGGGATTTTTAAGCAATACCTCCCCCAAAAAACGCGCGCAGGTGGAAAAACTCAAAAATAAATAACATCTCGCGGGTGGGAAAGAGAAAGCCAAAGGATGGTAGGGAATCTAGGCAAGACCGTCCCCCAAAAAAAAAGAAACACTCGCAGGGTGGGAAAACTCAAATGCCCGAAACGCTGGTAGGAAATTGAACAACCCTCGCCGAGAAAGCACTCCCGTAAAATGAAACAAAGCTCAATCCCATGCTCTCAATCCCATGCTCTTCTCGTTTCGGTGGAGGGAATCATCTGTTCCAGTCGTATTCCGTGGTGCGGAAGGCTCGCTTGCCCATGCGATAGCCGTGTGGTAGTGTCGATCCCCTCTGCAAAGTAAATAACGACCACCCTTCTTTTTTTTTTTTTTTTTTTTTGAAGTCTGTACGTCTGTGGAGCCTAAGGCTATGAGACGGCCCCGTTCCCTCATCTTAAAAGACTTGGTACGTCCACGGGACAACGGACTGCATGAACGCCCCGCCTTCCGAGCCAAAGAAACGCAACCGAAATAACCCCTTCCTCCCCCACCACGCCCCCTACGGGCCCATCCCCAACTAACTTGACACGACCTCCTCCGCCACGCCCCCTCCCGGCCCTCCCCTATCCCTGATCCCGGAGTCCCCTGCTCATACCAGGTTCAGGTTGGCGAAGAAGGTTTCCGCCAAATCCACTATGGCCACCTTCCCCCCATCCTTCACCTTCTTCGCCCACCTCTTCCTGTCGTCCACCTCCTCCCAGGTACTCCACCTTCTGCCTATGCCTTCCCCGTACCTGCAGGCCAAGGCCACATGCCTGCCTGTTTCTGCCTGTTCCCCACACTTCCGGCAAGTCGGGTCCACCGTGTCATCCAGTTTAGCGCGCCAGGATTGTAAGTTCCCTTTGCCTGTCCTGCATTGAACATAGTTGACCCTTGCCCTCCTTCCCCACCTAACTACCCTACTCATCCCAGCCCCCAGTACCTTCCTGTCTTTCTCCCGCATCCTCCTCCATTCTTGCTTTAGGCCTCCCTCCATAATCTGAGGGAGGTTCGACTCCTCCGTCCCTGATTTGGCGAGGCTATCTGCTCGTTCATTGCCAGGTATACCCACGTGGGCTTTTACCCATCCGAGTCTGACTGACCCCTCGCCCAGAGCCACCTGCCTTGCTTTTAATGCCTGGCCGATGCTTACCAGGTCGGCCGTCCTCGCTTTGCCTCTCTTGCCTGCATTCTTGATTGCTGCAACCGCTACTTGTGAGTCTGTTAGTATCAGGACTCTCCACTCTAGCAGTGCTGCTGCCAGGGCTTTCTCAATGCCTGCCACCTCCCCATCCCATACCGTGGCCCCTCTTCCTAGGCCTACACACCCCTGTATCTTCCCCCCCTCTGAGCACCAGCCTCCTCCTACTCGCCCATCCTCCCCCATGCTTCCATCCGTATAAACGACAACTGCGTCCTCTTTGACGGCATCAATCTTCCTTACCCATTTCTCCGGCTTATCCTCCTTAGTTAGCTTGAAGTCTACTATTGGGATTTTGATAATTGGGGATGGCCCTCCCAGGCTTATCTTTTCATTGCCTTCCTCCTTCAGGTAGCCCGCCTTGCTTCGGATAGCCAACATCACCAAGGTGAATTCGTCCTTCAGCTGGTACGGCTCGCTGAAGTCATCACAGGCTCTTCCCCCTTCTCTATTCCTCCATGTATCCTTGCACCAGAGGTCTCCTAGTATACTCGGATCTCTCATCATCTTGCATATCATCCTAGCCTGCATCGCATCTAATACCATCCTCGGTGTTTCCACGCCCACAATCTGGCTTACCAGATCTCTCCTGGAGCCATGGGTTGCGTTAACGCATTTCTTTAGTGCCTGGTATTGGAGTTTTTCGAACTCCTCTTCCCAGTCCTTTTGCCCTCTCCAGGCGAGTTCTGCCCCCCATAGAGCCACCGCTCTTATCATGCCCGTATAGGCCGCTCTCCAACTGATGGCACTCATGCCCCAATTGGAGTTCCCTAGCCCCCCCAGCTGGCCTAGCAACTTCCTCGCCTTGGCTATCCTATCCCTCCAATGCTCTATGAACGTTAGGCTCTTATCCATAATGAACCCCACCCATTTCACCCACTTGACCTCCCCTTTCTTTCTTCTCCTTTTCTGCCTCAGCACCATTCTCTCGTGCTTGGAGTTTTCTAGTGGCAAGTGGCACTCCTCTGCTACTCTATGAACTGCTTCATCCGCCTTTTCTAGAATCTCATTCATGTCCGACCTGCTTGCCTTATCTTATTCCCATATGCATATATTAAGATGCAGGTCATCAACGTATGAAGGTAGTTCATTATCGAAGGGTGCCACCCTCCTGATCTCCCTCTCCATCCTCCGGATGATTAGTGCCATCCATATCAGGAATATCACCGGTGATAGTGGAGACCCCTGTAGCGATCCTAGATTTGTCTTGCCCCTGCCCCTTATTTTCCCGTCCCATTCCAAGTCGAATTCCCTAGCCCGGAAGAAATTCCTGATCCAGGGAATCCACTTTCTCCCTTCCTCTGACGCTTCCAGTTCCCGTACTACATCTTCCTCCCTTACATTTTGGAACCCCCCCTTTATGTCCCAGAATGCCCACCCTACTGCCCTATCTCTTACTAAACAACTTTGGGCTCTTGTCACTGTGCGAAGCGTGGCCTCCGTGGCTGACCTGCCCTTTACTGAGCCAAACTGGTGCTTATGGAGGAGGCCTGATTCCTGCAGCTGCTCTGCCACCACCTTCTCTCCAAGCTTGCCAATGCAATTGATTAGGTTGATGGGCCTCTACCCCTTTGTTTTGGAGTGATCTTTCCCTGGCTTGGGGATCATTACCACCTTGCTGAACTGCCAGTTCGTTGGAATTCTCCCCTGTCCTAGGTTTCTGGCAATCTCCCTAACTACCTCCTCCCCTAGTTTAGTCTTCAGTATGGTCTTAATGAAGCGGTAGCTAATTCCATCGGGGCCAGCTGCTGATTTGTTGCTCGTGCTCGCTAACGCCTTTCGAACCTCTTATTCCCATTCGCCGTCTCCCTCCCCTCCTGCTTCCCTTTCCGCCGGCCTCTCCCCTGGCCTGTGCTCCATTTCTTCCTCCCCTAGCTCTCTCCCATTTACCCTCCAGTTGAAATAGTCCTTGATTAAGCCTTCAACCTTCTCTTCGTCTTTCAATAGCCTATTGCCCTCTGTATCCTCCAGATCTCTCATGTGCTGTCTAAGATGCCATGGGTCTTTTGCCCATTTAACTACTTCCCAGGGGTCCTTTTCGCCCTTCTCTTCACAGAACTTTTCCCAGCACCGCTGCTTCTTCTGCCTGATCATGCTTCTAAGCTTTTCTTTTTGTGCTTTCCACCTCTTTACCCTTACCTCCTGACTAAGAGATCCCTCTAACTTCTGCCTCCTACTCTTCCTTGTGGCCTTCAGCTGAGTTGTGAGCTTCTCATCCCACCATCGCTTCGACCTGTCCGTGATCTGTAGTACCCTCGAGAGCTGGGCTCGTAGTGTCTTGAGCTTCTCATATATCGAATCGCCAGCTAGCCCTTCGTACTACTTGTCCTCCTCAGCTTTGCCCCTTTCTTCCAGACCTTCAACCAGCCCTTCTAGTTCCTTCCAGTCCACTGCTTCTCTTACCGCCCCTGTAGTGTCCTCCCCTCCTCCTCCTATTTCGGCCTGGATTGCCCAATGGTCCGAAGCTAGTTTTGTGCTTTTAACCTCCCCCCAGCCCCCTGTCCCCTTACCTAGAAAGAGGTCTATTCTGCTTCTTTCCAGCCGCCCCCTTCTTAACCTCTCCCAGGTCCATCCCCCTCCTCCGTCTGCTGCCTCTAGCCCATAACCCTCCATCCATTCCGCTAGTATCCTATCTCTACTATCCTCCCTGTTGCATGCATCCCACAAGTGGTTGTGGGCGTTCCAGTCCCCTACCACAGCCCCCTCCGCCCCCATCCAGCCTCCGATCCTTCCTAGCCATTCCTTCTATCTCGCTCCCTGCCATTTGCCGTTTGCGTATATCCCTCCTAACCTCCTGCCCCCTAAGTCTACAAAAATGCTATTATCCTCTTCCGCTACTATTCTGGCCTTCCCATCCCACCTCTTGCCCCAGAAAGCTAACACCCTTCTACCCAATCTAACTATCGATCCCAAAGTAAAGCTCGGATGGCTTTGCATCCCCGTCCCCTTCTTATCTATCCATGCTTCCCCAACAAATACTAAATCCACCTTCTCTTCCCTACACCATTCCAGGAACGCATGGGTATTTACATGGCTCCCACATACGTTCTGGTACCCCACTCGGAGGTCCTTAGCCCCACGCCAGACCCTCAGGTTCCGGCTTGCCTCCCTTTCTCCTGTTGTCTACCACTGTCCTAAAGCCCTCTTCATCCACCTTCTCCTTCTCCACCTGTCGGCCCTCACTCCCCTCTGTTCTGCCTCTTCCAAAGGTGCCGCCCCTCCCAGAGGTGCAGCCCCTTCCAGAGGTACAGCCCCATCCAGAGGTGCAGCCCCTTCCGGAGGTGCAGCCCTACCTGACATGACCCCATCCGCCATAATTATGGCATTGTATTGCTCTCGCCGCCGGCCCATGCTGTCCCTGTATCAACCTCCAGCCCCTGGGCCCCGTTGGTATCACCGTCGCCGTCGCCTTATTACTGTCCAAAGTAGCCTTGCCCTGGTCAAACAGAGCTACCTTTCTCCTTTTGCCGTCCCACATGATCCCCGTCTTTACTAACCTTACTGCTTCCGCTACGTTGTCTGTATCAAACGTAAACCCCGTCACCCTGGCTCCCCCCCATGGCTTAGGCATCCTCTTTCCTCCCCTTATATCCTTATTTTCCTCCCTCAGCTTCCTCGCTAGGGCCTTCCTGTCTCTAGCTGTAGTCATCGGGGCTGATAGTGCAATCATCTTAACCGACGAGCCCTCCTCAACCCATACATTCAGCATCTCGTCCGTACGGCCAAACACCTGGATCAGCAACCTCCCCACCTCCCCTACAACCTTGAGTGGGTCGACGTCCTGAGCCACCTTGCTCACTGACCAGATTGACTCGTCTGCAAAGTCTCCTGTTCCCGGCTTCGCCGTAACCCTCTAAGCCGTGCGGTCTAGTGTGACTCCTGTCGTCCTCAGCATCAAGTTTACTTTTGCAACTGCGTTTTCCAGCTCGCCCTTGCCCTTTGCATTGATCTCTTACTTATGTCCTATTACTACCTCCACTATCTTGAGGATTTCCCCATTCACTACTTGCCTGGACTTCCCCACCCTAGTCTCTAGTGGTTGTTTGGTCTCCCTTTCTATCCTCACCTTCATAGCCCTGGCTTCCTTTATCTTCAGCCCCAACCCTATCAACTCGTCTTCATTAAGGGCTGCTCTGTCCTTCCTGGCTAGTTCCCCCAGTGCCTCCTCACACGCATCCCACGCCCTCTGTTGACTCTCTCGAACTGTCCTAGCCTGGGCTGCCACCTTCTCTGCTTCCTCTTGGGCCTTGAGCTCCCTCTTCTTCTTCGCCTCCGTTTCCCTTCTTTTAGCCTCAATCTTCTTCAGCTCCTTCTCCTTCCTATTTTCCTCCTCTACCCTCCCCTTTCTTGCACTAATAGTCCTTTGAACTTTCGCCTGCTCTTCCACTATTCCCACCCCCAGCGAAACTGCTAGGAGGGCTAATTGCTCCTTGACCTCCTTAAGCTCCACTTCCAGGCCTCTAAGTGCCCCGAATCTAACTTCTGATGCCTGTCTCCAATAGCATTCAGCCTCCGTGACCGCTAGGGCCCTTTCTAGATCCCCCTTAACTAGCACGTATGCTGTTAGCGCTTTCCAGCCCCCCTTCCCCTCCACCATTCCGTCCATGCACCATCCCCCTTTGATGCAGTCCCCTCCTGAAATTATCAGGCTTCTGGTGATATTCACTTGTGTCACAACACCGTTGTCGAGCTAGAGGTATCACCTGCGATCGCAGGTGATGGGCGCTGTCACAACACCGTTGTCCTCGCTACTTACGTCGTCGCAGTTTCGCAGTTGTTCGCGAGGTAGTCTGAGCTAGAGGTATCACCTGCGATCGCAGGTGATGGGCGCTGTCACAACACCGTTGTCCTCGCTACTTACGTCGTCGCAGTTTCGCAGTTGTTCGTCGCTTGGCTTGTTCGCTTAGCTTGTTCGCTTAGCTTGTTCGCAGTTTCGCGGGTAATTCGCTTAGCTTGGGAGGAAGCCTCGGTATATTATTATTATGGCTCGAGTATCTTGACAGGTGCCTGAAGAGCGCTCATGTATATAGACTTCCCTCTTCTCCTTCATTGTTATGTCCCCCATCCAACGTCTTGTATCTACAATACAGTATTTGGTCCACCCCCTGGTGTATCTCCCCGAGCGCCCCTTTGCCTTGCTCCTCCGCCGTGCCTTGCTCCTCCGCCGTGCCTTGCTCCTCCGCCGTGCCTTGCTCCTCCGCCGTGCCTTGCTCCTCCGCCGTGCCTTGCTCCTCCGCCGTGCCTTGTCCCTCCGCCGTGCCTTACTCCTCCGCCTTGTCTTATTCCTCCGCCCTGTTGCGGCCTTCACCCCCGGAAGAACCCCCCCTCTCTCTCCACACTCGCGTAAGCCCTCGTACGCAAGTGTCGGCCTCGCCTCGCCCCTGTGGTCGTATCCCTCGGTTAGCCCAGCACCCTAGTGACCTCGTTACAACTTGTTGCCTTGACCTCCATGACCTTTCTTCCTTTTTTAGCTTGGCTAGCTCCTTCAGTACCTTTGCATTCTCTATAATACCCTCCACAACTTCCAGCTCGGTTCTGGGCTCATGGGTTCTCCTCTACGAACTACGTTTCTCCTCCCCCCTGGTCTCCTCGTCCTTGTCATCTTCCATATCTCTATCCTGGCCTCCGTCCTGCCCTTCTTCCCTACCCTGACCCTCTACCAATTCCACCGTTAGCCCCTCAACCTCTTCCTCCGACAAGTCCCCCGACACGTCCTCCGCAGTATATTTGCTTTCTGCGTCCTCTGCCTAGTCCATCGTCCCCTGGGGTCCTTCCGCTAGCTACTCCACCTGACTGTCCTAGAGCCTCCACACCAGAGGGGGGACTCCAAAGACGTTTGCCCTGATATCCTCCAAGTCTCATGGGACTGCTGGCTCAATCAAGCCTATCCCCATTTCCTGCCCCAACTTTTCCAAAGATTTGGCATCTCCCAACTTTTCCAACCTTCACTTCTTATTCTTCCTCCTCATCGCCTCATTGTCTGACTCCCCCTTCTCTTCCCCGATATCCTCCAACCTTGTAACCTCCCTTGCTGGCTGCCCTTTGACCGCGTTCCTCTTACTTTTCGGTGTGGTCAATGTCCAATGGTGTGCTGCCCCAAACATGGCCCCTCCCCTTGCCTTTGCCGGTCTGACCGTAATGCTTTCTAGCATCCCCTCTTCCTTGTCCGCCGTTTGATATTCCACCTCATACCCCTCCAGCTGTCCGTTAGCTGCTCCATCCTGGATAGCAACTGCCTTAGCTAATATCTCCAACGCCCTTTCTGCCGAAGGTCCATCAGTTACCCTGATCACCTCTTCTTCTTCTCTAAGGTCCCTCTCAGACTAAGAGATGTGTCTACACCAGTCCTCCTCGCCCTGCCAGTTCTCCCTTGCTTGTTCCGTGTTTGATACCGCTTGCTCGAAGGTCTTCGCCCCTCTCTCTCCAAACTCCGGAATTCCAGCCCAACTGGTCACGTCCTCCAATACATACTACCACCCCCCCTTCACCCTCTCCTCACTGCAAAATTCTAGAAGCAGCTTGCAGCTGCCCTTGCCCCAGTCCTTAATGGGGCCATAGACGACCCCCCTTGGGGGTGGTGCCATAGTCAGAAATAACTGCCCTAAGGCTAGTTAGATGTGCTGAAAAAAGGAACGATTTAAACCTTGATATGATTGTTGCCCGGGCAACAATCAGTTCTACCACGTAGACGTTGACTAGTGGATCAGACCAACCTAGGTTGGGGTGGTTGCCACGTATGTTAGTCAGCCAAAAGCCCCGCACTTGAGGACGACGGAGTCCGGAGACCACGGCCCTCGGGGGATTGCGTGTTTCTTAATAAAAGGAATAGGAAAGTTGGTTGGCTTGCTCGTACGAGCGTGCTAAACAACTCAAGCTTATCTACGACGTCGGGGTCGCCCTGGGTGTCGAGTTCGTCCAGTCGCTCGGTCCTTGCCGTAAATAATCTCACCCTTGGAATGCTCGGCCCCTTAATTTTCGGTCTCTCTCCACCCTACTATCAGTTTTCGGGATGTTCGTAGGATGGACCACCCTTCTACCTTGTTGTAACAACAGGCGGATACCCAGAATTTGAGCTCCCTTGTTGTCCTCTTCGATCCAGCGGCGCATGGGAAGCCTGCATTGGGGTGCGGAAATGCCTGAAGGCGATGTGGACAGAATGCTCGATGATGGTGGTGATTCATTACTGTCTATCATTCAGTGCTGTGCGGAGGGGAACCTTGACGACTCCGTGCCTGTCGAGCCCTTTGCCCCTACAAGAGGCTTCTGATTTCGCTTGCTCGAAGCTGCTTCATGCCGACCGACCTTGGGATTCCTTTTCTCAGACGGGCTTGATCGTAAATCGCAGCAACCAGCAACCAGCCGACAGTATTTCTTATATTTACACGCCGGTTTACGTTCAGAAAACCCCAAGCAAAAGGTTACTGCCAGAATCATAGAATGGTGCGAGATGAGTCTGAGAGTTACTGTACTCTTCCTTTTTATCCCTGTTTGCTGCATTCTGTATATCACAGGTTTTGCTTCATGTGTGCTCAGATCCAGAGGACCGCGCAAGCCACCCGAACTACAGGCATTGCTCTTACAACCTATCTATCACATATATGTCGTTCCGCATTGGCTCCTCCCATCAAGCACTATGAATACACCTCATACCTTAGCTCCATGTATGAGGATCACGACGAGAAGTTGAACCTTCAAAAACCCTCTCCCACACCTTCACTAACTTCCAAATACCCTCACTTGTATGATACCATGTCGCCCTGAATGTTCCTCCAAGCATTCGTTTCACCAACACTGATCCTAGCCTCCGGATCCCAAACAAATGCGTCCTACTAGTATGCAACCGAGGTTACCAAAGTTGTCTCCCTCTGAACTTGGGCCTATTGAAAAAATATCAACAAAGAACAATTATCGAACAAAGATATCCATCAGAGCAACAAAGCGCGTCTACTACTACTGAGATCCTTTCCCAATGCGGATACACCATACCCAATCAAGTCCACAAAGGGAGCCTATATGGCTATTTCGATTACTGTTACCACAGTTCCTGCCATCTGGCAAGAGGTTCATTTCTATCCCCAAAATCCTTCTTAGTTATGCTATAAGCACTCGGTGGTGAAGACAAGTACAAGAGGACCACTTTGCGAGTTAACGACGTCTTCCAGCGCGGCGCATGCTCGTCCAAACTCAGCGTTCATCGGGTGGCGGTCAGTCTCTTGCCGGTCAGTCACTATCATCAGAGATCAAACTCTTCAAAGTCAGGATTAGTCGAACAGTATAGAGAGTTGGACTGTTGGACTACGGTGGTCGAAAAAAATCATTTCCAGGCAACCGCCCCCACTCAAGAACAATAAACCAAACACCCACTCCAAAAATCCCCTATCGGTATCTCCGTTGGTCTCCTGCCAGTCACTACCAAGCTCTCCAAAATCAGGGGGATATTCCGAGCGGGGCTACAGCAAACTGAGAAAATACCCTCCCAGACCACTAGCCAGTGATCCACAAGAACTCACTCCCCAACAATTTACTTCGCTGCACATATCTCCACCATGAATCCCTGCATCAATGTTTTACTAATAATTATCCTTGTCTTTGTCTCTATCATGACCTGGATCGCCTGGGAGTAAGCACCTAAACCAAATCCTCCCCCCCCGCGCCCGCAAAACAAGACACACACACCACTCCTCTTCTATACTTTGTATCCAAGCCCATGTTAATATTCCCCACTCCACAGGGCCATTGCCGCCAGCCCCTTCGTAGAAATGGATCCCAACTCCCCTACCGACGACGTCTCCCGCATCTACAAAGCCTACATTCGCATACTTGCCGACGCCACCATCACTACCTACATATACATCACCGGGGTAACTGCCGTCCTGTGCCTAGCGTACTTCGAGTACCAGCGCTGGTACGGATGGGAAGTTGCAATGTATCAACGAACCTGGCTTCCTGCGCGACTCCGATTACCGACTTGGGTCCGACGGAGAAGAACGATCGCCGTCGAGGTCAACCCCAAGACACCTCGGCATGGTCTCGGTCTAGGAAAGAAATTCCAACGTAAGCGTAAAAGACCCGCTCAAGAGGTACAGAGGGGGAGCTCGGAATGGGAGACAACAGCCTCGCAGCCGCACATGCAGGACACGGGAAAGAAGTGGAAGGCCAAGACTCCAAAGAGGAAAACGGTCGGGTACAAGCAGAAAAGTGAGGAGGTGCTAGCTGACGAGACGCTGGTGAATAAGAAGAGAAATAGTGACCAGGCTATAGATAGCCTAGAGGTAGAAGCCTAATATACTGCATAGAAATTCAATGTATATCTACCCCTGCAGCCATGCAACATACTCCGATATGCAGCGCTTGGGCTACCTTATGCAGGGGGGGATTGTGGGGACGAAATCTTTTGCGGTGCCAAGGCGAAGCAGGCGTTTTCCTCCATTGCAAGATGGCACGGGGGGGGGGTGTCAGTATTGTAGAGAAACCTAAATACAAATGAAATACCTGAGGTTTAGATAGAAAAAACATCATCACACCACAAGGACTACCGGTAGCGGGTTGAAATGGCACTGACCTTGCCAAGTGTGGGATCCTGACGGCGAAATAAAATTGTTGGAACTTGCAAGTATACTTTAAACACAAGTACCTCCTGCACTTGTTGATTCTCAGGATATTATCCTTAGGTCTAGGCTTCTTCTTAACAAAATCCCAAGAGCTGAAATCTCACTGAAGCGCTCCCACTTGTAAAGGAAGATATGGCAGCAGCTGGCATATCTACACCGGTATTCATGCAAGACAATTCCCCTATACATAACTCTTACTACAGTTTAGGTTGGTTACAAGATCAAGGATGGAAGGTTGCAGATCACCAGATCTCAACCCTATTGAGCATGTTTGGCGATATATTAAGCTAAAGATTTCCGGATATTGCAACTTGTCGGGGAGGGCGAGCAACTGTCAAGAAAAGGTTGGCAGATTGCTTGTTAAACGCTTGGAAAGAGATTCTATCTACGTTACTTGATTCTTCAACAAGATCTATGCCTCGCCGAGTGGCAGCTGTGATTAAGGCAGAGGGATAGTATACGAAATATTGAGATCGAGGACCTTATAATGTATATGTTCTGGTCCGTTCCGGGATTCCGGTCCATACCGGTATGGACCGGGCCGTTCCGGGATTGCCCGGGCCCCATACCGGTATGGACTGGGCCGTTGCGAGATTGCCGGGCGGTTGCAGAATGAATGTATGCGCACTCCAACAACAGTTCTACAATACTACAGCGACAACTCTCATACCGCATGTAGTAAATACCAAATTCCAATATTAGGGTTATTTTATAGCAGCCTATTTAATTAAACCAAGAACAAAGGGATAGAGCAAAATTAATTAGACATCATGGAGGTGATAAAGCGCAAGTGGTACCTATAGAGCACGGCGATACAGATACTTCTAGAGGTAGCTTAAAAGACTCGAGTAATAACCGTGACTGTTGAACTTTACCAAACAGTAGGTATGAGATCACAATTCGGCCAGCTTACAGAACCTCTTACCTATACTAGAACTATAGTAGTTATATATGTCGTTCGATGCTTTAAAAGCCAACATTGAGGATTGGTTAGTACATTAAATCCTCAACATATTTGTATTGCACCTTCAAACTTACATTCAAACTACATACCAGCATTGACTTCAGCGACATATTCCACAAACCTACTCACGCACATGTCGGACTCCTCATATTATCTGATATTTAATCACTTGCGCTTATCCCCTTCATGTGGTTAAGTTACTTGCCCTTTGTTTATTTTATTAGGTAACTAGCTATAACGTGTAGTATTGTCGCTGTAGTATTGTAGAACCATTATTGGTATTGCAAAAATTATACCAGTTGCTGTAGCAATTGATAACCTTTGACCAAATTTTTAATTCCGCAATGGCCTGGCTGGGCCGTTCCGGAATGGCATACATATACTGTATAT
>ML121610.1:46284-94122 GCA_003788615.2 Terfezia boudieri ATCC MYA-4762 | reverse complement strand
CCAGTTGCTGTAGCAATTGATAACCTTTGACCAAATTTTTAATTCCGCAATGGCCTGGCTGGGCCGTTCCGGAATGGCATACATATACTGTATATTCACACATTATAAGCATATTAATGCAAGCTGATAGCGCAAGTGATTAAACACCAAATAAAGAGACAAATAGAACTTAGTTATGAGGAGTCCGACATGTGCGTAAGTAGCTAGACTATTGTCCGCAACCACCAAGCATTGTGTAATTCCTCCTTCAACAGGAAGGTTCAGGAGTAGAAGGTAGAGCTAGCGAAGCTCTTTTTTATACCCCTCATAGGTTACTTGTTATAAAGTAACTGTAATATTGGACACACTACTATTTTGTATTTACTCTATGTGATATTGGAGTGTCGCTTATTGTAGAACTGTTGTGGTATTGTAGAAGTCACCGTGGCATTGAAAACCTTTGACCAAAATTTTTAAATCCGCAATGGCCTGGGCCGTTGCAGAATCCAGGCCGTTCCGGTATGGCCTGGATCCCGGAACGGCCCAGAACATATATATGTATGTAGATTTAGCTAGACATGTCTTACCTGCATGACGTGGTTTCACATTGCTGCATATAAACTGCATAAAATAGGGGTGCGCGGATACTTTCGCCGGGGTACTGTATATATCATTGGGAATGACAGTGGGAATTAACAGAAGGTAGCAAAAGTGGAGGATATATATACGGAGGTGCGGCTGGTTTGCACCACCCCTTCCCTCTCGCTAAGCAGAAGCAGGTATGCGAAAGGAAAGAAGAATTCCGTATTGGCGAGTTCAGAAAAACACGTGTGTGGTAAATGTGAAAAAATAACGCAGCCATATGGCTGGGTGGTTGCACGTCAAGCTAGGGACGGGGCGAATATTGGGTATATTGCAGGCTATATATCGAGCTGGGGAAGAAGCGAATATTGGCTATATTGGAGTTGGCGAGTTCAGGGCAAACACGCGTGTGGTAGATATGAAAAAATAATGCGGTAATATGGCTAGGTAGTTGCTGGGGAAGAAGTGAATATTGGGTATACCACAGGCTGTAAACTTTCATTAGTAATGAATAGTAAGTACAGACGACGGATATAGTCTTGTCCAACTGATCATGCCCCTTTGCTTGCTCTCGATAACCTGCCGGCAGTAGCTGCCGAAAATAGCTGCTAGCGCATGCGTGATGCAGGTGGACCTTGCAGGACGCATAACTCTCGACCTATTTATTCCCAATACAGTAGAGCGTCATCCAGGAATTTCCGTTATATGAGTTAGAGTTCAACCTGCTGTTCATTTTGTTCGTTCCATTCAAATTAGCCATTCTAGGAGAGGCAATTGCCAAGTTCGTATCTTTTTTTTTTTTTTTTTTTTAGAGTCCATACGCCTATGGAGCCTAAGGCTATGAGGCGGCCCGGTTCCCTCATCTTAAAAGACTCGGTACGCTCACGGAGCAACGAGCAAAACAACAACCCTGATACAACTGTAGAAGACCCGCCCGCCACCTTTTAAAAATTGTAAAACTGTATGGGGGTGCGAAATACCGGACAAAGTAAAAGCCATTACCAGTCGCTGCGCAAATCCACCTTCTTCCGACCTCTCTCAAAGTCATAAGCCTCAATTGGGAGCCACCGTCCCCTCATCTTTAGGTGACTCCCAATGGCTACTATCCTGTCCAAAAACACCACAATGGAGCTGGTGGCTTTCCCCAGTCTCCGGTTACCTCCCAGGAGCCAACGTGCCCCCATAACCCCTTGTACTCCTGTATCCTGTATAATATCTGCCATGGGTCTCTGGCAGGGGATCCCATGAATCACAATCGCCTTCGCCTTTGTGTCGCTAGGTGATCTGGTTGGTAGGGGTGTTGTTGCAATGGCAATGCAGCCATGTAATGATGAGTTTTACCTTTACTGTTGCCTGTACTCTGCCCCTTACGTACTAACTACCTTGAATATACCTAAATGGCTTATTACGTCCATAATGTGTCTTGCTGAGTATGCTAAGACTGCTGCATTAGTAATGCATACGCCAAGTTTCTCCGCATAGGCGAAGTAAACTAGCAGACGCTGCATAAGGCAACATAGGGACAATTAACCAGACTAAGGGACAATGAAGACGTTCTGCACCCAAAGAAGCTACTCAGGTAGGAGCGAGCAACAGTAAAGGTAAAAAATATCGCTACATGGCTGGTATAAAATGCGTACCCGTTTAGAACCCGTGTGGAGCAGAAAAATGCCAAGCTGCATGTGGTGCATAAGCATTGCATATGCAAGATTCCCAAACCGGAAGGAGGAAAAGACTTTTGGTGTGAGCCTCTGTAATATACCCAACATTCGCTTCTTTCCCAGCTCGATATTATACCCAATATTAGCTTCTTCCCCAGCTCGATATCCAGCCTGCAATATACCCAATATTCGCCCCGTCCCCAGCTTGTACCAACACTGTGACAGGCAGGCACCACTATGACATCCCACACTGTAATCGTCCTGCTCCAAGGCCCGTAGGAGCGAGCCACGAATAGAGTCAATTTTCGTTAGAAGGTCAGTGTTCCGGACCTCCCCGCGAGAAAATCAAACTCGCGGAAGGCCCGGGCCACCCAGGACACCACCCCCATCTCCTGGCTGTCCGGAGAATACGGAATGGCGGGGCTACCCGCGAGTATGAGGGGAGTGGATGGTGTAGTTGGGAACCATCCTGGTGAATGCAATTGCGTTCGTAGGTTCGAATCCTGCCTCCCTCAAAGATTTTCTAACAGCCAAGGAGCACGGGTTTGTCCTCACGGAGGTTTCCCGTGCTTAGTCAGTGAAGTTCATACTGAGACAGTCCCAAATGGGAAATGAGGTTTACGGTATCTTGGTAATATCGATGATGTGACTGTCGGGGTGAGCTCATTATGTATGCTCCATGTTGGCTTTTTGATCAAACTTGTCAGATAATATAAGGAGCCCGCTCTCCACCCGGGTTTCCGGGTGACACCTCTTATTGGGAGCGAATAGGAGCACTGAGTATTAAAAAATAAAAATAAAAACAAAATTAAATAAGGAGCCCGCTCTCCTGATATTGAATTTTGTTACAGTATACTCTCGATATCAGAATATCGTCCGGCGGGAGGGGCAATATTCTTATATCAAATATATTCTCATATCAAATGTCAGGGTAAATTCTCAACGTGTACATCAAGTAAGAGAATTAACGTGTGGTAGAGGAAGAACTAGGTACAAGAGGACCAGGAACAGCCCCGGATGAAGTGATGAAGGCAGTAATGACTGTTTGCTTTCCTTTCCTTTTGTCTGCGAGTTGTGCAGCCTCAATTGTTGGTTGTGCGGGGTATTTCTTATCGATAAGCCTTCTTATTCTGGCTAGGCTGTTTATACATTACCCAATCAGGTACTCTTGCTTTAAGAATACCTTAGTAAACAACCGCGAAAAAATAATATTCTTCTATCAAATATATTCTTATATCAAGTATATTCTTATATCTCGAGTATACTGTAGCACCACATCCCCAAATGGTCGATATCAGGTACCTACCAAATATTGATTCTGTTGAATCATGACAGTGTATTGTGAGTTGCAGTATTAGTTTCCTGGATTCATGATACCTGCAGATTCATAATACTAATAGTACATAAAATTCTTAGCAGCCGATAGGATATAATAAACTCCAAGTGTCAAGTGGTCTGGCCACGAGCCTGCTCGTGCCCAGGCCTACTGGTACGTGCTTCGGTCAAGCAGGATACTTCACTCGTAAGCAAAGATTTCCCTCAAAGGAACCCATGTAATCTACATCGACACTTACCGGTAATGCGGAATATGAGGATTCAAAAACTTTTTACATCAACAACCTTGAGACACCTACCTAATAGGTATGACTCCTATCAGGTTTGCTCTATGATACTAGTCTCATGCCAAGACCCGGCCCTACTTATGATACTACAGACCAGCTTTTCTATCATGGGTGTTGATGTATTGAAGCTGCTCAACTTGATGCCTCTCTCATCTCCTCTGGACCTGTTTCTGGCCCCCCTAGTCTACCTGTAGATAGTTCACTCTCTCTTTCATTGTGATGCTCTTGCCATATGTACAAGACTAGCACTTGCCCTCAACTTGGATATAAGAATATTCCTCCCCTCCTGCCAGACTACGATTGACCGCATGCCACTGTAGGCAGCCAACTGAGCCAAGTACCTGCAGATGCTAGCTGAGTTGCATCTGTGGTTATCCTCAGCCACCAACCGCGGCTTGGCAACTGCTTCCCTCGCGGCTCGATAAGGTGCCAGTTTTGGCTGCGAGAGGGCCAAGTCTTAGATAAGCAAGCTTATTGGGCACAGCTCGCTGGTCACCCAAAAATCCCCACTCTCTCCTCTTCAACCTCACTCTTTCATTTCCCAAACCTCCAGAGCCCTCCACACTGCTGCCTCACCCTCCTTCAAGCAGTAAACCCCGGAGCCCCCTCCCACGCTACAGCGGTTTGACATATCCTTCACCGCCG
This sequence comes from Terfezia boudieri ATCC MYA-4762, assembly GCA_003788615.2. Lineage (NCBI taxonomy): Eukaryota > Fungi > Ascomycota > Pezizomycetes > Pezizales > Pezizaceae > Terfezia > Terfezia boudieri. Next base: position 89,633 of record ML121610.1, on the reverse strand, counting down.
CCATGCCCATGTCTCTCTTCAAGGCTTTGCGTTCAGCAAGCCTGCATGGCCATTCTTCCATTTCGTCTTCTTCCAAGCCTGATCGCGAGTACAGTCCTGGCCTTTCCCAGGAAGCAATCGATATCCTCGAGAACCGTTGCCCATCGCCAGATTTAACAAATCCTTCCACATTCCGATCCAAGGTCCCATCTCCAGCAATGAGGCTCTTTGCTCCCGTTCCATCTCCATTGGAGCACTTGGTACCTTACACTGCAAAGACCACACTTGTGACTCCTGCAGTCGCAGGCCACCTCAATTCTAAACTCGCCTCTACCCCAAAAGAACACGGCAAATACAGACATGCGGGTGCCAGACCGTTCTTCTCCAAGTTGGTCGAAAGGCTCATTCACGCCATCCATCCACCACTCACGGGCAGACATGCCAGGCTTACCCCTTCGACACTGGACGACATTGCGGACTATCTCTCTGAAAACAACAGTGAGCCTGGCACGCATGAGGTGCACATTAATAGGGTTGGAGGTATGAGCCACGAGGAGAGGGTACGGGAAATGCTGGTGTTTGATGTGTTTACGTAAGTTGGATGTCTCTTCTATTTTCATTGCGATTGAGCTGCAATGCAGATATCCCCACTATATCTACCCGAAGATTCTAACTCGCTCACAGTACAGAAAACAGTGCCTTGAGGGCATTTGCCATCGGCCCATCACCACAGTCGCCCCTTTACATCTTCTATCCTCTCAAGCATCCATATGACGAGGCCCTCCTGGAGACACTGGCAAACAGAGGAGACAGAATTTGTATCTATCCTCCATACATCCCCGAGCCCGATGAGATCGAAGAAAAGGATACAGCCGAAGAAGCAGGGGAAGTGGATAAGAAGACCGAGAAGAATAGCTTCTGGAATAAAGCGTTTAAGAAGCTCTGTGAAGTTACAAAGCGAAAGCCGATCGCGAGTCAGAATCAGCTCACATCTATCCCTTTGGAAACACTTCGCCCCATTGCAGCAGGGCCAGTAGAACCACAGGTCACTTACGCACTGTCACAGTCCTTTCTCCAGTTCCGGGACCCATTAGAGGGATTCAGATCAGAAACGATGTCTGGGATACGGTGGAGTAGCCTTTGGATCAATCAACGGCTTCGTAACTGCCTGAATGACCCACCAGCGCCTGAACCTACTGAGGAGGAGCTCACGGAACAGGCCCGTCAAACTATCAGAATTGCCTGCTACGAAGCCCGCCTCGCAAAACTTACCGGCCTTCAGAAATGGTTCTATGAGTTGGTACATAAAAGGAAAGCCTACAAAGGGGTTAAGATTAGAAGTAAACCAGTCGGAGCCAATCCGAGCGGAGCCAGCCAATACACTCAGCATGAAGCACATAAGGACAGACAGGATGCTGGTGCAATGTTCATTAAACCCGATATCACCACCCCTCAGGATGCCCGAGTGACAGAGTTCATCCTCCCTGTCCTTGATGCCGCGAACAAGAATGACAAATGTACTCAAGACAGACTCAGTCACTGCTCTACCGATACAGGATACTCAAGTGAAAAACACCTGTCGATGGTCACACTCATTAAAAGTCAAGAGTCTGCCACGTCAGGACCGGAGAAGCCGAAGATAACACTGCAGAGCAAGCATCCGATTCTCCGCCGTGATCCACTACTTCCTCTTTCCGAGCGTCTAACGCGGCGCCCACAGACTATACATGATCTCAGTACCTTGATCGGTCACCTAAAGCTAACGCTGCCAACTCTCGTGCCAGACGAGTCCGCTTTTCACACCGAATTTGTTATCGCTGATGAGTATCCAACTTTCCGTCCACACAAGTGTTCCAATGAATTGGTAGGCGATGAACCTGGCATCCAAATCTTCTACGAACCGCCTTCTTTCCGCAACGAGGCCGAGAAGCGGCGAAGTGGCATAGAGTATATCAGCGGCAGGTACTTGTGCGTCTATAAAATGACCAATTGGGTGGTTATTTATGAGTGGAGGAAACCCAGTAAGAGGGAGAGGCGTAAGGACATAAAGAAGGAGGAGAAGGAGGGGGAGGAATGGGAGGAGGAGGCACAAATGACTTGGGGAAGTGCGGATTGGAAGTCAAGGGGGGAGAAGTTGCAGAAAAGGCTAGCGAGGGGGCCACTAAAGAATTTTGGGAGAGTCAAGGTTAGTCAATCCCGGTCACCAAGATGTTGAAGCCCGTTTCAACTAATAGGTTTCTTGCAGTTGTACACCGCAGTAGGCTCCGGAGAAGACCTTATTGGCTATCTCAACTTGGAAAAAGGGCAATTTTCCATCCGCAGAGATGTCACCATTGAGAACTTACACCTTGCAGTTCTAGTGATGTTTTCGGTGGTAAATTTGGAAGAAGCGGTCGAGAAGGAGCGGCAGCTGCTTAAGACATTTGAAGCAACTAAGAACCTCTCTGATTTGCAAGCGCTTCCTGCTCTTAATCAAAAGGAGAACCCCACGACAACAAATGAAGAAATTCAAACTCCGCCTAAGGCCCAATATCCAGAATCTGGACTACAAGGACCAGCACTCCAACTATTCGGAACGGGGGAAACTGCAGAAGAATTCGTTATCGTCGGCGATAACAATACCAAAACTTACTTTGGGTCCGTCGGTGTTCAGGATCTTGTCAGGAGAGCAACGTCACCAACCACTGCCAAGTTTGACACTGACGCTGAATCCGACTCTGACTCCGGATCCGATGGCCTTCAGGAGATTATCCGGAGAACTTCACGTGGCTGGAGGCGATGTTCTGAAGATTCTGATCAAAGAAAGTTTCAACCTCCCCAGCTCTATTTGATTTGATTTGATTGCATTTCATTTGAAAACTGTGCACAATTGTTTTTTCTTTTAGTGTTTTATCTGTTGCAGCTTTGCGAATCAGATTACTCACAACAGATTTGAATTCTCCTCTAGGAATTTGCGAATTTTCTTTTATGTAAAAGCCAATTTACTCAAATATCTTCTCACCATGATTTTGGAGGGATTTGCGGTATGAATAATTATGTCGATGTTCAGAAGGGGCTTTGGGACGATGTGACTACATTAGCTCCGCGTCCTGGGTCTTTTTCCTTTGTGAACTTGCTAGATTATTGCTCCGTACCTTCTGCTCTTCGATGTTGTGGCCTGTGGGGGGATTTGGGTATACATACAACTTGCCAGTTTAGGCTTGGGGGTTAGTACGACTTGTAAGCTTGTGAGAAAATTTGCGTTGGATAACATGTCGGTGTTGCTAGAGAGGCATAGTCTTCTCAACAGGCCAGGGCGATATGTATCTTATGGAAGAATAAAACCTTCAGCTATAATGTCAATAGCAGGCTCCCAAGTAAGCTTCAAGATGCATGAGCTTGGGTTCAGGGTGATAGTGGAAATTATGCAACAAATATTATTTGAAGCTTCTAGGGAGGGTATAGAGGCATTCTTCTTGAGATTGTGGTTTTGTTGTTACAAAGTAGAGGCTGGGAATGAGACTACCTAGTCTTGTCTCTCTTACTACCCACCGGGAGCCTTTGAATGGGAAACGACGCTTCGACTTTGCTCAACCCGAGCTTTTACAGAGCAAACTAGACAAGACTAGCATCTTCTACTATGCCATAGTCCCGGCGCCGATACTACTGTGTCCTCATCCTTTTTTGCAAGTAGATTTGTTTTAATATATATGAGCATGCCTAGCTACGTATAGGGCTCTGGATGCTCCCAGAATATACCAAAAAATACAAACTACGGAAACAGGAAGAAATTCGTGCCAGGTATAGGAGTATATAGTACGCCACATGAAATCTAAACAAAACACAGGAATTCAAAATCCCACTTTGAAAAATATAAAATGACACCAGGCCATAGACAAGCAAGCACAACGCAAAGGAAAAAATAATAAATCAACGAACTACCAAAAAGGCCCACCACTCATATATGTCACCCTTCACGTTAATCTCAGGCGCTAATTTGTTCGAATCAGTCTCCCATCCACTCCGCGGACCCAAGGCCTTTGTGCCTTTACCAGCTCAGCGTGAATTTCTGCCGCTCTCTCTTCACTCTTTCCCCGCACAGGAGTGTGGTTTTCTTCCACTCCAGCTCCAGCCTGGGTTTGTTCCTTCTCCTCTCCGCCAGCGTCCTCATCAAGTGGTTCATTTACCTCCACTTTGAACAGGTTCTCACATTCGAGTCTATCAAGTTTACTAAACTCAAAGATCAAATTTTTCAGTTCATCCAGGTGAGTGTCATCCCAATTGCTCGTTGTGTGGAACATGTCGTTATGAGATTTCTCGCAAGGACACTCAACTTCCCTTCCTAGCACTCGTATCTCTTGGATAAACGAGTTTTCACTTTGCCGGCCTAGCTCTTGGAAATCGAGCTTCACCGCCATGAGGATAAGTTTCTCCAATCGGTTAGTGTGCTCCAATTGCATGCTCCACACGATTTCCATACCGCATTTTTCGTAGTCGCACATCCGGCGATTGGGATCCGCAGTCCGCCCAATTTTAATCCTTCGCTCCCCCTGAGGATTTTGAGGGGAACAGGCGATGTACAGTTCTTCCTTAACTTCTCTTGTTTTATTTAGGTATGCAATTAATGTCCTTTGAGTCTTGGGCGATAATCCCATTCCCCGAATAATGTTTTCTAGATAGAGGGGTTTATTTCAGCACGAGTTCTCCTAATAATCTTCATATAGGGATATCTATTATGATATGTATACTCACCAGGCTGCAGCTGATTACTCTGGATTGTCACATTGGATCCCCGAGGGGTCCAGGAACCTGAAGGTCTGAGTGGTCGTGGCACCCAGCTTCTCCACGTCCTCGCTCGTCTAGGCCCATCTGCTCTGATTTCACGGATCTGATAGACGGCCGGTTCTGCTAAGCCATCATCCTTGGTGGTAATCACCACTGCCGGTGCAACATTTTCACTCACGGAAATCCCATGATTAAGATCGGATAAGTTGCCCCTCACTGGAGGTGTTTCGCGGGTATCCTCACTCGAAACTTGTGGGGTCGTTGTTCGAGCTTTGCTAATGTTTGCATGCACGGAGGGGCGGGGAGCTGGGCTAGCTGGCGTGGCGGATTGGTAGGAGGGGATAGGGCTAGGGTTCAGGACATGCCTCCAGCAGAAGTCCCCTTTCTTGGTGGTTTTCCGACATTGGTTACCCTTTTGGTTGTATGACTGGCACCGCTTAGCCGGCATATCTTCTGAGAGAATTGATGATTTTCAATTATCAGCGAGAGGAGATCTGCGGGCGGAGGTTGCTAGGTACTCTACTGACTATCAATCGACAGTGGTTGCAAAGTGTACTCAAACAAACAACGAGCAGGCCAGCTCAAATAAAAACAATCTCCTTATGTACAAGAGGTACAGCCCGGTCAGCCCCTCCATAAACCCCCCCCCCCCTTCTCCGCCCCCACCTTCCGTATTTCCCAAATAGACACTGCAATGCACCTCAACGGTTCGCTCGGATATGGAGCAAGCATGCAGGCAATGATGAGTCGAATGATAGACAACATTGCGTTCTTCATATATTGTTTTGGTCTTGAGTGATTGCGGTCAATTTACTCGCTTTACCTGCAGTCATTTTAACCTAGTATGTAGATGCAACTGCGGGGCCCAGTAAGCAACAGATGCGAAAGTGGATGTCTCACAAAGTTTCACAAGGATCCATCCAACCAATATTCCCAATTGCGAGCGCTTATGATTGTATATATATGGAAGCGCTTCAAGCCCGCCGACAGGGGTCCCTATTATAGTCTCGCTGGAGCAAGGGTAACAATATGCTACACTCAATTTAAGCAAGCGGATTTCAACATCGCTATACCGAATACAAATATAGAGAGTAGGAGAATGCATATGCAAACACGAACATAGAGTTCACTAATGACTATCACCATTCACCACGACTACCGCTACTACCACCACAGCACGCAAAATGTCGGAAGCTATGATACCAATCTCTACAGATGCTTTGCACTACTGTACTCTGTAGTTTGAGCTCAGTAAACCAGTTAATATGGAAACTATTCCTGCTGAAAAGTTTGGTGAGATATGGCTGTATGTAGACTCAGTTTACGCATCGCTTTCAGGGGAAGTGCTTCAATGCAAGTCCGGAACTGCCACTGTTGGCTTTGAAAATCAACAAAATAAAGTCAGGGAAGGCAAGATCATCAAAAGACGGAACAGCAGTATTCAGGATCATAAGCATCTATGTCATGTTCGGATCAAAGTCTCATGACCTATTGTCTATTGATGGTATATCAGTTATAATTCAGCGGCTTGATGAGCATACCCATACTCATGATATTGAGGAGAGTTTTTAAAGTTCCATAGGCAATACTTCTGTGTCGTCATATCTTCCATCTTGATACTGAAGTCAAAGTACTGACTATGGCACTGTGAGATACATACTTAATGAGGTATGTGAGGCTATGGGTACTGTTCGGGTTGAAGAGGAGGGTGGCAAGTGGAATGCTAGAAGAATGAATAGTGTTATTCGAGTACGAGCGTGTGTTGAGCAGCTGCAACAGCAGCTCTATACAATACCTGAGTCAATGGATCATCTTCAACTGGAAGATACAGTACAAGAGTAAAAAGTGGAGGAATGGGTGAATCATGTACAGGCAACATTAGGTAGTCTGACCAGTTTGCGTGCTGAGGATATTGCTAGTAAAAAAGTTGTTGATAAAATTGATTGTGTTTCGTATGCATTCTCCTATTCTCTATATTTGTATTCGGTATGGCGGTGTTGAAATCCGCTTACTTATATTGAGTGCAGCATATTGTTACCCTTGCTCCAGCGATACTATAATAGGGACCCCTGTCGGCGGGCTTGAAGCGCTTATGTTCTGGTCCGTTCCGATATCCATTCCATACCGGTATGGACTGAATCCCGGAACGGACCAGAACATATATACCGGTGTATCCGTCCCGGCGCCACACAGCTTTGAACCACACACCCTGGAGATCACAGCCTAAACGCTTTTGACATTCGCTTAGCGATTCAATTGATCCCGGAGGTAAGCCGCGCGTGTGAGTCCCTTGTCCATAAAACTTATGCGGCCTTGTCAAGCAACCTACATGTAAGTACCTGTACCTTCTGCGTTATACCTTTAGTAATTTGCGTATTTGTGCGTAGTGACCTCCTGTAGGTGTCGATCGCACCGCCGGTCGCTAGTTTAGGTACATAGATTACATCCGCGCGGAAAGTTATTTGATAACCAAATTTCCCTGCAACATTACCGCATACATGTTCTTACCACAATGTTTGTGACGCAGAATTCTACGACTTCCTTAAATCTCGGCCGTGGCATATATTTACATAAGTTTTATGTATATATAAACTCTCAATATAGTTGTGTGTGTTCAAGTAGAGCTTGGGCCAAATTAGATTATAAATCTGTTCCCCACGTCCCACGGCGGATATGATTCTGCTCGCGGGAAACGCCCCGCTAGTGGTTATCTACACGAATTACATTTACAATTTAAATTGCGGCGGAGGTATCGGTCTTACTGTACTAATCAATATACCCCGGTACCTAAATCACTGAATAGAACCACAGTTGTGAAATAAATGTTATCCCTACACATTATTACAATACATTAATATCAGTCTAGGCGCTGGCTGGCACGATGCTATACCCGAGTTTCCTTTAGCTCTTGCGAGTATATGGTACAAACTGCTATATAATGTGACACAAGAGACGCATGCCGCCTTTGTTACCCAAGAATCTCATTTCCGATGCATAAAAGAAAAACTTAGACGTCGTGCATGCTATTGCACCCCCTTTTTTCGAAGGTATTCTAGTTCTGAGACAGAAAACTACACATGAATATACTCTCTTGATCAACAGCTTCGGCAATGATACCTTTACAGGATACTCTACTTCCGAATGACTAGCCAACTTGTGTAGCTAGGCCTTTCAGCTCAGAGTTACCAATAGCTGAATCAATGACTAACTAACTGTATATGTTCTGGACCGCTCGCGGACATCGGCCGCCTGCGGGCAGCACATGCCTCCCATGCCTCCTGTGCGCAGCACAGCCGCCCGCGGGCGGCATACTCACTGTGCCGCTCACGGGCAATTTAAATAATTACTCAATTTGGTGTATAATGTAATTGTATAGATAAACGTTTACTTGTTTACTTACCCCCCCCAAAAAAAAATTGATAACGGATACCTAGCAGGAGCTATCCCAGCGACTGCAATAGATTCATGTATATGTTCTGGTCCGTTCCGGGATTCAGTCCATACCGGTATGGACCGGGCCGTTCCAGGATTGCCCGGTCCATACCGGTATGGACTGGGCCGTTGCGAGATTGCCGGGCCGTTCCGGGATGGCATATATCTACACTCTGAGCGATGAACGAAGGCAAATTGAGTGGAAACCGGGTCTATTATATTTTATACATAACAAAAGCTCAAACTCCACTACAAGTAATTTCATGATACCTCTCGTTCATAGTACTATAGGTCTTGTTCTTTTCTGCATGCAGCAAAGTATCACGAACATGTTACATCATGCTCCAAAGCCACTTGTTTCCTATCATTACTTTCCTTCCATCGCAGTTATTTGGGTCTCGCAGGTATGCTTTAATTCTGCGATACCTAGGTAGTTCTTGTTAGTCACCATGTACTTGAATTGGATATTAAGGAATTACTTCTCAAAGGTCACCTGGGATTTACTTCAATAATTGCGCTTCGAGATCGAGTGAAACCTAGGGGGTGAAACTGATCCAAATCAATAGCACCATTATCTTCTGACCAACTGACATTATGGTAAGGGCGGGAATGTCGTGGTATGTTGGTAATTCCGCGGTGTGCTCTGGTAATGTCAGTGTGCACTAGTCTGGTTGGCACAGTGTGCACAATATGTTACGTTGAACAAGTGTGTTGCGTTGAAGAAAATTCTCACAAACTAAAGGTTTCAATTCCGTAACGGACCAGAACATTTCTCTACATAATAACTTTCATTTCGGGTATACCTCTACTGAGTATTTTTTTGGATAGGTCGCCTATGTTATCTCCGATGTTCTTTGACCAAATGTTGCTACAAAATAACCTTCATATCGGATATGTCCCTATTTAGTAATATTAATGTCGCTGTGGCCGCTGTGGCCGCTGTGGTGTTGTGGTAAATCCTTGTTGCTATCCGTGACATTGAACAATTTAATCCCGTAACGGCCTGGTCCGTTGCGACATCCAGCCATACCGTAACGGCCTGGTCCGTTGCGATATCCAGTCCATACCGGTATGGACCGGATCCCGGAACGTATGGACCGGATCCCGGAACGGACCAGAACATATATCCCAGTCGATTAGACCTCTATTTAACATTCCAATTTGGTTCGCTAGAGCTGAGAGGTTAATACAGTCATGATCTGTTAACACTTTCGTATGTCAATAAATTGAGAATTTCAGATTATTCTTAAAGTATCGGCAATAACAATTAGAGTAGAAGTTTTTGCAAACACATGAAACGAAACCACCAGTAGGTAGTAGTTATACTTAGCAATCTGTGTATAAATAAGTACCTGTGATTAAGAAAGTACTGTTTTGCACCTTACCTGGATCCTATAACTAAGAAATAGCTGGGATTTTTCTTACTTATAGGATAAATCATGCAACAAGATATAGACAAAAAATATTATACTGATGATTATTCTGAACCTTACTGAATTCCACATAGTACATCGATATTCAGTACAAGAAGGTCTATATAGCCTGAACCATATATTAAAAACCCCATAAATAAGAACCTATAGATAAGAAACTAATTTTCAAATACCTATTGCATAGGAAATATTGTAGATTTATATAGTAGCAATAAACTTAGTATCCTCCTCTCTATCCGCGAGTATGAGAAAAATGAAGGTTTACGATATCTTGATAATTTCGATACCTGTCCACTGGACGCTTAACTTGAAAGTATAAGTCCCTCGCACAAGAGGTGCATGGCATGCTTCAGATTCCCTTACCACTGGCAGTACCTATGCTTGCCACTCAAGATGCTTCCAACGTATGGTGAGCTCGCCATGCACGGCATTCTTGCCACACAGTGACACAGCGTAGGCTCACAATTCAAGGTATGCCTGCTTCACAAGGTGAGTTCGCCTTTTAGGGGTATTGCCACTTTTTGTGCGCTTGCCATACCTATAAGATAGACTCAGGCAAGAACGTTAGCCCACATTATTACCAAGATATTGCACGATTTGATGTTGGTGACATAGTGTTTCCCAGAGTGAACCAACATGCAACTCAGTTGAACCTATCTATTTGCATAAGATGGGAACCGGGAGTGTCCATGCTAATTCTAGCCGGTTAATGACAACACGGCGATTCAGTAGGGAAAAAAAGAAAAAAAAAGGTCCATGCTAATAGAGAGGTTATGCATATATAGGTAGAGGATGCTATTATAGAGATTTGACAGTCCCGTATGAGGATTAACTGTAATACACAGGCTGCTAAAGAACCCAACACACCATTTAAATAAACTAATTCTTGTAAATCTGTTTGCGCTTTACTATTTTCTTACACAATTCTTTTATTTACTTATTGTTCTTACATATATTTTATATATTATTTGTTTAATAAATAATTTATTCATATGTGGTCTTCATGCTGTCATTAAGGCCTGACTGAAGCACGCCCCAACCAAACTAGTATGAAATATAAAATATAAAATAAAAATAAACTCAAGTGAAGCGGACTCACATGTGCCGAATCTAGTGCAGATGAACCTGCCTCTGCTTGCCTTTTCGCATCCCTCTTGCGGCAAGCTTTCTGTAAAGGCAACCGAAGAAAGCATCTAATCCTAGAAATCTCATTCCAGTCCATCCTCGTCAGAATCTTTCAAGGAGGGCACAATACATGGTGCCGGCCTTCTGCTTAATGTCCAATCTCATTTCGTACTTTACTCCCATTTTGTATTCCCTTGCGTTCTTTATTCCACCTTATATCTACTATATATCATATTTTACTTACTTGGGTAATTATGTGCTCCCGTGTTCTCCCGCGGGGCCCGGGCCACCCGCGCAATAAACTGTTCTCGCGGCTGGCCTGGAACACCAATACTTGGCCTCTCGCAAGCAACCTCAATTGGTCCAGCAAATAACCAATTCCCAGACTGAGAATTGCCGATAACATTATGATAGCAAAATTGAATGCCCGCTTTTCCCATTGATTCATGCTTTCTTCCCGTGCAGTTCTATGTAGGCATATAATTATCAAGACCAGTGAAAAGGTATTCCCAAGGATGATGGCGCCTATATGGAAGGCGGATTCTTTGACAGGGAATCGTAGGACCTCTGCGCAATTGCCTGGTTGAAAATTTTCATCATGAGTATTTTTGGGACCACAGCCATGTATTGCTAAACCAAATCGATTTAGTTGCAGGAGAACCTCGAGCTAAGGTAGGGCCTTGAAGTACAGTGGATCTGGGCGCGTTTTTCACGAATGGAGTTGTCTTCCTGAAGATCTGTTAACATTCATAACCTAGTTATCAAGTGGGGTGTATTGAAAGGTTCCTGAGCGGAGTTATCGCGGAGGTGAAAAAACGCAGGAAGCAGACGAGTGTGTAAGTGTGCGAATGCGAGCAGCGTATGGAATGTTCGGTCAAGAATAGACAGTCTTATTGAGTCTATCTCGAGAAGAATATATGTGCTCATTATCCCAATAACTAGATATATGAGTGCACTGAGAGCTCATATACGTACTCCGTATATATGTAAGAGATCAGAGTAATATTTAGCAAAGAAATGTCAGTTACGTAGCTTAGTGGTAATATCGTGCACAGTAAACCTGTTGTATAGACAGAAAACCTGATGCAACGAATAATTGGTATGTAAGCTAGAGAAGTAAGACATATGAACGAGTGTTGTTCGCAGTAAATATCAGCATAAGTAAGAGCGAATATACTTAACTATATCGTAAGGAAATGATTATTTTTAACACCCCTTCTCACTTGTTACCCCATGATTAATACCTTAAGAAAAGAGAAATGTGGACCAGATAGAGCCTTAGTGAATATAGCCTTAACTTTCGCTCGCATACCGCATAAAGTAAGTGTCGAGTTGCACAAAAAGCTTACGTTATGAGATACTTCAAGAAAATCAATACAGGCATATAAATTACAACTTTCCTCCTGCCGAAACCGGGGCTTGTTTCCGCCGATATAAGTATACTTAAAATGGGAAGTGGAATTCTGAGATACATACTTATGTACTTGAATTGACGCATCGACTATAACGTAAGGGAAAAATCTATATAACTTTGGCTGCCTTCTTTCTGATTTAAAGAAGACAACTACATCCGGGGGCACTAGTGAAACGATGAGTCGCTTAAAAATAGTAGCAAGGAATCATAGGCAAAATGTGTGTTCGTTTCTAAACATGAATAAACAGCCTCCTTATGCTGCACGTGGGCAACCGAAGCACACCACCATGTGCTCTACTACCACAGCACCTTTCGACTTTAAATTTTAATCAAGGGCGGCATCCTAACGTGGATTACTTTATGAAGAAATGATGGTATCAAATACTCTGTATACTGAAAGGATTCCTTGAATATTTCTGGAAGACAAAGGGATTGTGCCAGTATGTTGTGGATATTTTTATGTGACCAGCAAATTCTAATCCCGGCTTTCCTATAAGGTACCGTAATAACTCTCGGACAAGGAAGTAACAATGTTTAAGAAAGTAACCGTGAATAAGACGCTGTAGAGAGCCGTGGCGGATTTGCTTGGGTGAATAAGAAAGGTGTTGCTAAGGTTCTAGTACAAACAGTAGAATGTTCTGGCACAAACTGCCAAGAACATCAACCTTCTAATGTTTGTAGACGACATCTCCACCTATCCATCGATACACTTGCCTTACCTACTCACAGCTCATTTCTCCACATATGAAATGCCACCAAAACGACAAGGCCCCGTGTCTGAAAATACGGCTAAACGCCCACGAGCTCAAGGGCCTATCAAACGCCGGCATGCATCCCAAGCTCAGTCTAAAGCTAGTGGATATACACACATAGAAGTTCCATCTGAGAATCAAGAGATGGAAAATGAGGGGAGAACCCATGATTGAAAACAATAATAATGACACTGCAGATAATCTTCCGGATTATGCATTGACAACAATCACAGAGTTAAGAAGTGAGGGACATGCAACTGCAATCGGCAGTGGTCATCACCGAAAGCAATATTCGAAGGTGTTTAAGCTTGCAGCTTTAACATACTGGCGAGAGCAATCAAAACCACCCCCTGGACCTCAGCTTAGTAAATACAAGATTGCTCAAAACCTCCAAATCTCCGAAAAGATGCTAAAAGATTGAATATCAAAGGAAGATATAATCACCAGTATGCAAACAAACCAAAAACGGGGAACGGCTGGAAGAACAGCTCAATTTCCAGAGATGGAGGATCATTTGCATTCTAAGTTTCTTAACATTCGAGAATCTGGAATCAAAATTAGTCGGTCATAAGAAAGTAACTATGATTAAGAAAGTACCTATAATTAAGAATGTAACCGTGAATAAGATGCGGAGATTGCTTTTGGCAAAACTACCGTACTGTAAAAAAGACTGCAGTCTTGTCCGAGAGTTATTACGGTATAACACAATAATACCCTGAGTATTTACATACAAATTCTTGGTTGAATATTGAAAGGTAATTGCTATAATTTAATTCAAGTACACTGTGACTAATATGGAGTAAATTACATACCGCGCGGGGGATTCGCATAATCAAGCTGCGTTTGGAAGGCATTAGAGCAATATTGGCTGTGCAATGATGCACTCTACTTTATTTCTAGCAAAAACTATAATGTGAAACGAGTAGTTCTAGAGCATGATGTACTTGCTCGGATTCATGATGCCTTGCTACACGCAGGGAAGAACAAAACTCATGCTACAATAAATGAGAAATATCATGGAACTAATCAGAATTTAATCAACTTAATCTATAATTATAATGGCAGATAAGAAAATTTAGGATCAAAATTTAACTAGAATATTGGATCTGTAGTACTATAATAGTTGGGAGGTTCTTTACCTAAAAGCACTAACGTCCTGGATTTGAAATTCTTAATGTACCTACTACAGGTGAATAGTCATGCAAAGCAAACTCGCTAGTGTTTTTGACCTCGTGGCCTCTTTCTATATCTACCATCCCCCCTCTAGATCCCCCCCTCCAGGCTCCTTTCCTTTTCAAACCAACGGATCTTTATCGTACTTAGGCTCGAGCGCACTGTACTTCCCAGCGTGCGACTTAACCTAGACCTCCGTAGTTAAGCACTTGCACTATTCGCGCGCAACCGTGCATCAGCCCCGCCCACTCTTCAAGAGGGTTTATTCTGGTTGCAAGTTTGAGGCAGAGCTTTGAGGCAGAGCGATACTGGCTTCAGGCAGTTGAGACCTCAATACGCGACTGCACAAGGGCAGAAACCTCCTGCCACAGGATGTCAGCATACCTAAATTTTACCCGATTGTTCATACTTCGTCTCTAGGCAAGAGCACCTCACGAACAGGTTGCCGTGGCCCGCACTCTCCTGCTCATTTAACAGCCATGGAGTCGAATACCTAGGTTCTCTCGGTGAAGTTTACGGTCTGATTTGGACTTTTTTTTTCAACTCTGAAGGTATAGCCAAAGTTCAATTGAGCCGGATCTTCTAAATCCGCGATTCTGACATATCAATTATCCTACGTGGAGGAACTCCAGTTCATTCTATTCACATGGAGAAGGGAATTATCAACTATCACAAGGAACATTTGGACGATGGTCAATTGGAACACTGGGTCTGTTCAACTTATTATACATTGTGTTGCACCCCCCAAAAATACGGAACCCATTCACCTAATCTACCATAGCAACAACAGAATTAACGCCAAATAACAAGGCGGGTATTTTGATCCTAGCTTAACAATTCGCACGCCATCCGTCCGTGTGCCTGGACATACTGCACACATTTGTCTCCGTAGACAATTCTGCAATTATGAACAGAAAATCACAATCGGTCTCGCCATAATCACGATTCTAGAAGTAATAAAATAATTGCCTATCAATGATGACCGTGTTGTGTATGGTAGGGGATGCCATGGTGGTACGCTCCCTGGCTCACTGGAACATGTTGGGGTTCGTGGGTTACCGCTGATCCTGATCCGCCCACAGGATTCCCGTATGCGTCGGTGTTACTCCCAATCAAGAACGGATTTCCAAGCAGAACCCCTGCACCATCAAACACCCACTGATTATCGTATGCCACGGGAGCCCCGGAGTGTGTATGGGGATTGTGAAGGCGTGGCCTGCCCTGGTCGGACTCGGTCACCACAATATCGGCCGGTGGTCTGCCTTCACGTCGGATATTGATATTCTCGCTGTTTCTGAAGGCCACGGAACTTCGATATCTCTGTCTTCCGGAAACGGCAGCAGCGGCAGCAGCGGCAGCTTGTAGGACACTTAGTCTATCATCTTCTCCATGCAAACCATCCTCCTCGTCGTCGTCGAGGGCTTCCTCAACCAGTCGGACCCCATGCTCACCCTGCGTCACGTGGTAACGTGGGTTAACAGTCTCCTGCTGGCGTTGTGATGAGTCATGAACCCCAGTGGCTACCGGTACACGGAGAAAATTTGTGTCGAGTAACACATCGCCGGCCCACTTTTCCGAGATCCGCTGCTTCACATGCTCTTGCACGCTATTGGGGCCATTTATCGGAATTTTGGGCATTGCAATAGCGGATGTAACCATGGGTGTTGGTACTGTAACCGTAGGTGTTGGTACTGGACAGGGACTCTCCGTAGGGCTGGGATCGGGATACCTGATGCCCATACAGCGAATACGATGATTATTGGCTTCTAATGAAGGCGCACCAAAAGAGTTGTAAGCAGGGGACACAGGAGGTTGAATTGTCTCGGCCGGTAATCCTCCCTGACTCCCACTGACATGTGAATATCCACCTGAGCCATCCTGGGGCGATAGGGGTAGTTGGTAAAAGTTAATGTTATGGTGTGCGTGATGAGGGTTGTAATGTGGATGGGCGTTTTGGAAGTTGCGGTAGGCACTTTCAGAGAGTGTTGGTACGCTCTCATATGGTATTTCATTCAGATGGTGCAAATCGGTATCCTGCCGTTGTTGGGGGCACTGACTCCCAGAGCTGAGATTCGTGTTGAGGCTCGGCATGTCGCGCTGGATCGACCGGAGATGACTCTCGTCTATTCTCTCCACCCTGCCCTGAGATCCTGAGCTACACGGGGCCCTGCTCTTGTCGGTTACGTCCTGATGTTGGGCCATGCCCTCCGCTGCCTCCGTTTCGTTCAATATCTTCACTAAGAGCTTTCTATACCATGCTGCAATCGGATACATCTCTGCAAGGTTTTCCAAGAGAAAGAGATTGAACTTCACATCACCCCTCACCATCCGCTTCTTCTCAATGTCAATACTTTTGAGCTCGACCATCTGCACTGACAAGGCAGCAAAGAGGAAGCTGACGTAGTTGAGGGGCAAATAACGAACGTCGCGGTTACAGATAGCATATACTTCCCGACCATGTTCTGTAATCATTTTGGCAGCGTGTGACGCAATTGGGGCAGGGGTCGAGGGCGGTGCATTGGCAAATGGGCCTCCTTCAGATACCCTGCCAGATCCTAAGCTTGTGGTGGCAGAACTGGCGATAGGTCCTTTGTCAAATATTGGACGATGAAGTAAGAGTTCGTAAGACCTAAAATTCATTAGCAATGAGCAATGTTGGAGGTTGGAATAAAGCGTGAAATTGCTAACTGGAAATAGATCTTAAAAATCAATTGCATCAACCGTTTGTAGAACTGCTGATTACCAGCAGTAGTCTCAGGATTATCTGCTGTCACCAAGGGATCACCTCCCAACTCAGGAGGCAATGCTCGCTGCCAGTCCTCCAGCATTCTCTGACATCTCTCTCTCCTCAATGCGCGATCACTCGGTAATACGGCACCCACATCAGCGGCTTTCGGTGCCAGCGTAAATTCGCATTTAAGAATCTCATGCAACACCCTTGTCAGTTTGACATTTTCTATCATGAACAGTGCCGTCTCCTTCGGTTCGGTCGGGAAATCTTGCACGGATAACCCTTCCACATCACAGTCCTCATCTTGGATAAGCACTGGCTTGCCCATTGAAGCAGCAATCTGGCGATCACATATGTATAATGCCCACCACATCTTCCGCCACAACATCTGTTCTTGCTCGTCAAGGATCCCTTTCGCCCAGCTTTCCCTTGTTGAGCGATGAAGTCCCATGCTTTGGGAGATCCGAAGGGCCCCAGCCACCCAGTAAGACTGGTCCTTGTACTCACCTGGCATTCCCCACCAGAATTGGAGAAGGAACATTGATTGTATGACACTCAGCCTATCCTTTTCGTGGTCGATGCTGAATAACATTCGAGCGCGGTGCACAAGGGTCTCAATGGCAGTTGAACGATTTGAGAATGGTTTCCAGTCTGTGTGGCTGGCAAGAGGGGACGTCAGGAGAGAAAGAGGGCAGTGCATGGCACCAATCATAAGCATGGATTGGAGAAGAAGCAGGGACGGTGACTTATTCGTCATAGAACTGTTCAAGTGCGACTCGAACCGCTCCGTATTCAAAATGGGAAAAAAGGGGTGGAAATGTGAAAAGTATGCCTTGATCAATGCATCCCGAATGGGTTCTGGTGGAAGAACGAAGGCGTCAATGGAAACCTGTATAGCGGAAGCAACCTGGGAGTTACCCCCCGCGATCTCAGATACCGTCTGTGTGAAACGAGAATTCTTGGGATCTGGATTTTCGAGCGGGACCTCGGCCGAGCCAATCCGCCTGGCAGGTGAGGTTTCGCGGCTGCCGTCCACTATGGGACCTGCAAAGTGTAATGGCGCGCTTCCTGTCTTCTGATGCAGTACCCAACTCAGATGCCACGCTTCCCCCACATACGTGATGCGTTGAGTTTGTGGCACCCCAGGTTGTGACTCAAATAGCCTACGCCAAATATCATTCTCAGTTATCGAACTCTGTCCCCTGCCACCACTCGATTGGAGGGGATCACCCATGGGGGATCGAATGTGTGAGTTGTTGAGGCCTGGACGGCTCTCTGTGATCGAAGCTAGTGGTAACCTTGGGCTACGGGTAGGTGCGGTGCTGTCGGACCTATTTGGTTCCTCCTCTCCAGGAGTAATTAGTGGCTGTGTATCTGATTGGCTTCTCACTTTATCGCGAGACTCAAATCGCCCACGCTTGCCTCTAACAGTTGAGCGCATGGTTAGCAACATATATAAATCCAGGATGAGCTGACACAAGATCCACACAGTACAGTCTCAACTTCACAGAGTGATTTCCTCACACACCTTACCCTCTTACTATCGATGAATGCACAATCAGTCCGTCCCGCACTCTTGCACGTCGTGCAAGGCAACCCGGTAATACTTCCATCACATCTCACCCGCCTCTCATTGCAATTCCTACAGGCAATCATTGACCTCTTCCTCTTGACTTTCACTGCGGTTGCTGCTGTGGAGCTACTCGCCGTACTCCCAGGTGCCACCACACGCACGCACCGATTCAGTAACTTGGATGACGTAGTATCGACGGAAGACAAGT
Source organism: Terfezia boudieri ATCC MYA-4762 (assembly GCA_003788615.2). Lineage (NCBI taxonomy): Eukaryota > Fungi > Ascomycota > Pezizomycetes > Pezizales > Pezizaceae > Terfezia > Terfezia boudieri. The sequence continues at coordinate 71,049 of ML121610.1, read as the reverse complement.
ATAGAGGGTGCTGTGCTATAGGAGAAGTGCTTGAAGCTGAAGCTGATCTCCCGCAATCTCCGTTACTGAGAGGTCGCCGGCGATACTGCCCCATACTTCCACTAAGTGTGCTATTACCCTGCACTTGTCCAGACGGCTGTTGTTGCGACGGTAATACATGAACATTATCATGTATTGGCGAGCTATACGAGTGTTCTGAGGATACGGCATCGGCCATATTATTCCCTGCCTGCATTATACCAAGCAATCTAAAATCCTAGTCAATCTTAGTCAACGTGGTTCTCTCGATAAAGAGGAGCAAATATACACTTATGTGACTGGGTAACACGTTGTACCCCTCCCCCTTCTTCCGGAGAAGCCGTCGCCGTGGTCCGCCCCGGGAATATATACGGTACGGAGTGAGCGCGCGCCGCAGACACCCCCGCAGTCCTTGATTAATTTGCTATGATCGCCCAAATTTCTATCTAACCGAAACCTATTATATTTGTGGGTTTAACTCCGTTTACTTGGTGATTATTCGTTCACCAGGCACTGTGCTAGTGCCAGTCGATGAGCCGTTAGGTAGCAGGAACAATGCTGGGTTCGAAAAGTACTTTGGAGCGTCCTTCATAAAATCAATCAATCCAGTGTTACTCTTTGCCTCCAGTCGAAAATGTGCCAGCCAATCACTCTCTTTTTTCGTGGCAAGGTGTCGTTATTACTATGTTAGCTGGTAAGCACAAAATCAGTCAGTATGCGCGTGTTAACGTGAATAAATCCTACGGAGGAGTCGCGTGGTTCGAAACAGCACAGCTGCCGAGCTCGAGGTTAACTGTCAACGTCGTGAAGGTGACATTCTCCCCGAGACCAGAGAAAACAGATCCAATGATAAGGTTTTAGTGCAGCATCAGAATCAAAGTCTGAAGGCATCATGCACACGCATGAAGTAGCAAGCATTTGTCGATGCAAGCCAGTCCAGCTCAGGGCAAGACTGTCCAAGCGCTGTCTCGAAACTCAAGTTCATCAGAGGTCCCAACCGATATTTCATCGCACTGACAGAATTTAGCGGCTGTGATTAAGCTTATCCACAGGGAATAGCTGGGAAGGCTAAGACAGGATTTGGATTAGGCCCTGCGGGGAAAGTTGCTTTTGTCTGACTGTGAATAGATGTGATAGGTGTATGTATGGATAATTGACGGGGAGGGATGCGAAAAAAGAATGAGAGTGGAACCTGGCCGGTTGGTTGGTCTAAGCTCACATGCCGATGCGAGGATCTTTACCATGGAACTAGGTTCTCTAGAGACGTTTTCTAGAATTCTTGGGCGCTCGAGCATCATACATTCTTGTTACATCTCAGGCACGTACAACGATAGGACTCTGTTACCGCAAATACTCAATTTACCTACTACCCTGATGTACCTACTCCGACATGAGAAGTTTTACGAAAACTGGCGAGTAAGAGTCGTGAAATTCAACTGCAAGAGTCAAAATTCATATTATATTTGACTCTTACTCGTCAGTTTTTGCAATATTGACCCTACGGGTTGCCTTACCTTGTTGTATTCGGGCATTCGTGGGGGACATACCAGTAGTGAAACCATCCTTTACTTGCTTTGGTCTGATCGATGATTTCTTTTTCTTGGAGTGGCTTAATCGAACCTTGTTGGTATTTTTTTATTTTTCGTCATGGGACGTAGGTACCAGACCGATTAGCCTGCTTAATGTACTAGGTACGTACCGCAGGTAGCACTTTGAACGGAATGGCGTCGCCAACCACATGTCAAGGCTTATTCTGTTACTCTACCTTTTGGTATGTCTTACCCGAGGCATGGAGACGACGAAAGCAGGTGGAGATCAAGATACCTAGCTCTAGATATCCTGTTAGGTACTGTACCAAACTACGGATACCTGCCTAATTATAGCGTGACCTGAACGTGACCCTGGCGCCCCAAGGGGAACGAATTTTTGTCATCGAGATATCGGGGTAAGATTGGAGCATGGATATAAACCTTGGAGCCGCATCGTTACAACGCCTACCTCGTAATTCCGACTTTATTTGGTTAAGGTATGCTTGCGAATCCTTACGAAATACCTAGTCCACATTGGGACCAAACAAAGGGGCCGCTTGACATACACAACGTTGTAACAATCTCTTTTTGTATATTGATGCAGCACCACCCATGTTCGGTTACTCTGGAACTGTCAATGTTTCATGAGCACATGCTTAACCACCATTTCAAGTGTAGGTACCTAGGTACAGTACATGGATACTATTCATTGTTACTGGATCCCAATGCATATGGGAAGAGTTCAATTTGTTCGCGATGATTGGTCTGCGGTTCGAACGATCATGATTGGCCAATAGTTTTCAACATTGAACAACTATCCAGATATAGTAACTACTACCAGTTCTGTTGCATACTGCTGGAATTTTCAGCTAAACTCTTGAACAATTGGCTGATGGAAATGGTCTGCCCGCCGACCTCACCATCAAGCAGTCGCCCATCAGACTGGAAGCTGATATTCTTTCGATAAAATTTCTGATGTGCACTGAACATTGCATTCCTATATGTTTATGTGGATACACTTATATTGTAATAGCTTTAGGATGCGATATAGAAGCCATGTGAAACTGATGCAATACCTAATCCATCTGACCTCGCTACCTAAACTTCAAGCTTAACGATGGATCAGGTGGAGAACATTATCAATACCTATATCAAGCTAGAACAAATTGATTTTCATGTATTTGAATTTCCTGATCAAAGGACAGAATGTGGATCACCGTATGTTTCAGTGTGTATTGCACTAGATATAGCTGCGAAACTGTTCACTTCTCGCCGGGTTCAAACTAAAGACACAAAACTGATACTGTATTAATCCGCAAGTAAGAATGCTGTCTTATTTACAAACGGGCGGTCGGAGGGGCCTTGAATTTACTTTCTTATAAAGGAATTTCCGGTTTTTTTTTAAAAAAGAAAAAAACGAAAGAATTCCCGGAAAGACGCCGACAGTGGCATAATTGATATCTAGTTACACGGTCTCTTCCCCAAGCGTAATCTTAGCATATTGAACAGCCTCTTCTTCAGTAATACAGTCTCCCTGCTCATCATCACTTCCATCCGCCTCCTTATCTTCATCTAAAATCTCAAGGTCGGCGGCTACTTCTTCTATGTCTATTGGCAGGTCGGGTTGGACTTCAGACTCAGGAGGTAGTTCCCAGTTGGGTACTGTACAGTTAGAGATTCCTTCAACATGGATCTCGGAGTCTGCAGTGCCATCGATTGGTTCAGAGATTCCACATTTGCGAAATGAGCGAGTTAGCTAAGTATACCTGCAGAAGGATAAGCTTGAGCTTACAATCATATCACGGTTGGCAGATACCACTTTCCATGCTGCTGCTACTCATTTGGTCATAAGAATTCGACGTTGAGAAGCCGTATATTTACTCTCCATCGACTGCGTCAGTCAACGTCAAGATTTTACCTACACTACTGTCCTATAAGAAATATTTGGTGTCTAAAACACGATTCGGATATCTCGGCCAATCTTAGGCTGTCTCATACACTAATACTGTCCTGCCGATTAATGTCTTACTTGCGAATTAATACGGTATTGCTATCGGACAGTTTTATATATATTAGCTGGGTGGCAAAAGACACTCCCACAAGAACTCTAAGCAGCCAATGTGTCTTATTTCTGTCCTGTGGCTTTTTTTTTTTTTTTTTACCTATCGGGCGGCAGCTTACATGCTTAAAGTTTTGTCTCATGAGTGGTAGTCATGACTACTTTGCGTTATGTAGAGCGCAATCAGACAGAAGCACTTTACCCTTCTATGCTATGGGTGGTATGTACTGTACGTAAGACAACTTTGCAAAATTGACAGGCATACAGTACCTACCCCGGCAAACTGTCCGCATACCCGTAGGGATTCCTATTTTCATCTCAGGCCAGCATACCTACTTACTGAAGCTTTTTGAAGGCCGTCAACTTGCAGAGAAGGGCTTCATATTAGGCGAACTGTATCTACTACATGTGAGGACTGTTGAACCTGAAATATAAGTACTAGTATGCAGTGGAGATACTATATGGCTGCTTATTAAATAAGTATCCTGAGAGGGAGCTCCAATAATTATCTACAGTGCTTAATGCATGTCTGATATGCGCAGAGACGACTGTACATTTTAGAGTACTTTACTAAGACACAGAGGCCAGAGCGTCGTGTCCGTTACTTACCGATTCGAGGTCGTACAGATAATCAGCATCAAGACCACAATTCAATTGTAACCAACCAAACTCTTAGTGCCACCTACCCGAACAACCCCAAAGCCTCAGAAACATTAGAAATTTAGAGATGTGCCGTAGTGATCGTCAGCACCCTGCAGCTGTTGTTCGCAGCAATCTGAATTGGTTGAGGGCCATCATCAAAACATCAGATCGTAGCTAAGGTAATGGATTAGCCAGGGAGGCGACCTTTGAGGTTCATATTAATTGCAATATTGGAGGGCCTGCAGCGAAGCTCCGTTGACTACAAACAGGGGTAACGAAAGTATTCCACCGAATGGCCATTGATCGTGATAATCAAGCAGGGTATATGGTGCAGCTTGCTGCGGGGTCCCATTACCCACATATATCTACCGGTAGTTTCACCACGGTATATTATGCACTCCATCAATGAGTAGGTAGCATTCGGTGCCCCGACACATAATTTACAAGTTTTCTAGAGTACGGCCCAGAAAGGAGAATTTCTACTGGTAAATTCTGAGCTGCCTTGCTACCCCCACCATTATTCAGATTGATGAACGTCTTTTTAAAGACTTACGTGAGCTTAACCTTCGCCTTGTTCCCCCCCGACATAAAAACTGAAAAGAGCGACTCAATAAGGCGAAGTGTCATACAATATAAATGAGGACTGGACTAATTTGTTTTCTTCTAAATCTGTCAAGCTGGAATTTTCCCATTCGTTGCTGAGATTCTGTTACTGTACCACTAACCACCATGGGGAGGCAATTGTAACTATATTCTTTTCTTTGGCATTTGCTCTCATTGAGATACGTTTATAAGAAGATTAAAAACACCAGCACTAGTATCTTACTCAACACAGCATGCATACTCCTCTGACCACCATGCTGACTGCTTCTGCATCAGATCCTGGGTCGTCTTCCCCCCTAGCTGTCTCTGTTAGATTAATCTGCCTTTCACTTTTCTACGCTGTTGTTCAAGGCGAAGGCGCTGTTGACCCAAGAAGCAACATGTGCCTATTCAATTACCATAGGACAATTGTTGTTGGAGAAGCGCTGTTCGTTGATGGAGGGGAATCTTGGGTTTAGTACATACATATATTAACACCTCGCCAACAGTAGATGCGTGGCAGAGTGCGTCTTCCGACCTCCCCCCCTGTCACCGGTATCCATGCATGTATGCCTTCGTTGTACCCAGTTTACCACCATATCTCTCGTTTAATAGCCTTTTTATTTATTTTGCTGACTATATGTCTTGTGCTGCGTCCTTGTAGATGAGAATCTCTGGAAACGGAACCTCAGCAAATCTTTCTGAGCCCGCTCTCCGCCATGAGAAGTCGAACAAAGCCCAACTCCCCTGACGAGCACTATAATCGTGCCGAAGGTACAATCTGGAGTGTCGGCATGGGGTTATTCACCACTATCGGCGGGTGGTTTCCACTGATCAGCTGAGACATGGTCCTAATGGTGATTTATATAGGACCCCCTATATTGATAGCGCTCAGAACTTCAAACTTCCGAGGCGATATTCACGTAATGTGTTAGGAATAAGACATGGAGTTCAATGCTTTTGGATCAGGGCATGCGGAGGATCTCGACTGCGTCATGGGTGTCAAGTCAGAGGCGCGAAAGGTTATGTATTAGGAGGAATATATATGTATCATGGAGGAATCGACTGGAACACTGGCACCGAATCCGATGACCGATGCCTGGTTGGATACAATGAAGCAGTATGATCTTGAGAAGAAACAGTGGAGGACATAGCCTCTTCCAAATGAGATTGGGAAGACAATTGATGGGGGTTTGATGGCACTGGATCTGGTGGGTGAGGATGGGGTATAGCTTTTTCTTTTGGGGGGGCAAAGGGATGGCACTGGGACATAGAGCCGGCGCTCTATGGAAACAATGTGAATCTACAATATCCAAACTCGACATGGCATAAACAGATTACTACTGGAGAAATCCCGGTAAAGAGGAGACAAATCTGCTTCTTTATGGTTCCTGCTCCAGATTTGTCAAGCAACTTTCTTAGGAACAATTGGACATGAGCCGGCTACGTTATTGGATCTATATGTCCTGACTGTCCTGGGATTATTTGGAAAAATCTCCTTAACGGATGCCGGGTATCCTGATACCAACAAAGACGGACGACAAATCTTTATAGCCCCGGGAAACATGAATGCGAGTAGGAACACCACATTTTACGCCTTCCTCTGCAACAACGGCACCGGGATCAAAGTCTTCGACACTCTGGGATGGAAATTCGAATCTGGCTCTCACAGCCCCAGGTGTCCCCAAACCAATCGTGGATCTTATCGGAGGAACTACATCTGGTGGAGCAGGTGTCCTCGAAAGGGAGGATGGCAAGATAGTGCCCTAGGAGCAATCTTCGAAAAGCGAGATGCACCACTAGACATACCCAGCTGGAGCTCCTCACTCGGCGGAATAAGTAAAGGCGCCTAGGCGGGAGTAAGGATAGGCCTTATCTGCCTCACTGACCGCTTTTTCTGGTGGAGATGAGCATGCCGTCGTGATAAAGCCGAAGAAGACGTGTGCCCAATCGAGCTTTCCGCACAGCGAATCCCGTAGAGACCCAGGCTGATAGAGGCAGGAGCTCCGGGGGGGCTATTAGCCAGAGCTTATGCCTATAGAGGGAGGAAAGTTTGTGAATCACATGTACATCAGCAGGGAGTATATGGATGTGAGCAGCATTTCTTATTAGAGTATGCGGGCTAGGAACACCGTACAAGGGAGCGCAGGGTCCATATCAGGGCCGGTTATTTTTTTTTTTTGGGGGGGGGGTGTAATGCTGGTAGGTAGCAAGCAGTTGAATGTGAGTTTAAAGGTGCAATACAGGTATGGTGAGGATTTAATAGGTACCGGCACGTAGCCCGGAGGTATTCCGTACTCTTTGTCGCCAAGTACATTATGTTCCGACCTCAGTGTCGCATTTCTGTCGTATGATTCCTGTCGTATGATTCCTGTCACATACTTCCTGTCGCATACTTCCTGCCCCATACTTCCTGTCGCATACTTCCTGTCGCAATAATTGTGACTTTGCATTCGGATTTACTACTCTATATTATATTTTATTCACTAAAATTTGCTCTGTAATAAATACCTACCCTGACTGACGGAATTGGCCCACCATGACTGATACAATCGTCAATATAATGACCCATCAATCTCAGGTTTAAGTTTACCACATACGGCTGTTTTAGATTGTGCCAAAAGCTGGAGAGCTCAAATCTGATGTCGCGGGATAGCGCAAGCTGGTAGTTCTAAGACAGCGGGAGCTGGTTCTAAGACCATGCAAGCTAGTTCCCAACTAACGCCCCCCCTTCTTAGGTACAAGGAATGACAATGCCATAGCGTCAGAGGTTCTAGCTAAATTATCATATGTCCTGAAAAATTAAGCTACCATCTGTGCACTGAGATACCTAGTGCACACAAGAACTCTAAATATAGGGGGTAATATACGAGAAGGGGGCGTTAATTGCCAATTTCTACGATAGCAGCATAAGAATTCTCTATTTACTTCCAAAGTATGGCCGCCAGGGACTTAAAGAAAATTTCATGACATTCCTCCCTGAGGCACACGTAGGTTACTAGGAATTGAAATTTTGAGTGCGTCCAGGATGCAGACAAATCAGATGTGTGCTAAATAAGGAGGTGGACAAAGAGAAGGAATAGAATCCTGTTGGCACCGTTGGGAAGGGCTATTATGCGTTCAGAAGGTAATGGGAAATATAGCTGCGTCACAATGTTGAGTTTTGCTATAGGGGTCCAGAGTATCTGACGCACCTGACGTAAATTGTGCTTGCTGATGGAAAGTAGAAGGTTGATAGATTGATTGATAGGAGGGTTGAGCGATTGAGCGATGAGTTGATTGAGTGCATGGATTGGTTGAGTGAATGGTTCAGCGATTGATGGATTGATTGACTGGAGGGTTGAGCAAGCGAAGCTCTTTTATATACTTATGCTTATCTTATGTATAAACAATAGAATCCTAATCTGCAATCTGCTTTCATACATACATATGCTGTGAGTGGGCATATATATGCCATTCCAAAACGCCCCACGACGTTGTATATGCCATTACGGAATGGCCTGAATTCCGCAACGGCCCAGAACATACATATATACAGTATTATATTTGGGTTTTGATTCGATTTTCATTACATGGCTTTTTCATCGCAACTTTGGAGGCAATTGAGCGGATTCACGTACAATTAATTCTCTGATCACGTAAAGAAAGGAATCACATTAATGTTACTTGATTTTGTTGCGAGATTATTCTATAGGTGCTCTACGTGATATACTCTACCTGTTGGTAATAAGATTCCCGGGAGAGGTTCTCAATATCCATATGACATCTGCTACTACTTCGCCTCTCTGCTACTTTACTACTCTGCAGCACCTCCAGTACAACTATTCCTTCAAGGTATTGCCCGAGCTGCAACTTATAGAACCATTTATAGATGGGTTCCATCGAAATCACCGTGAACTCTGCATCACTTCGTGCTCATTATGCTCAGTATATAAGATGGTTTTTGGAGGCTCGACATCGAGAAGGTGGTCACTAAACTTATCAGGAACAAGGAGAAATCCCAAAGTCGAGCTCTACAAATTTTGACATAATTTCTAATGCATATTCATAATGGTCAAAAAGAGTTAGTTAATATTATTGGGAACAAGTAATTAAATTCGGCTAGAAGCGTGATAGCTACGAGAAATGTAAATTATGTACTTATTAGTAAGGTCGTGCAGCACGAGTCCACTTGGTCGAACTCGACAACCAGAGGGTTTCCGACACCGGCAATTACAAAATTATACAGCCCTCGAGGACGGAAAGACAGCGATCTTTATACGAGGCAAGAACGGAATTACAGATTTCCCCGAAGATAAAGTTTTACGACTCCTGGGCGAATCTCTCAAGAGAAAACTCTTCGACTAGGATTCCAAAAAGCGGCGCATACCAACCGATTCAGCTGCGAATCAAATAAGTGGTCGCTACTAAGGCAAGGGAAGATGTGAAGGCCAAATCCCAGTACCGAGCCTTGAAAACGCTTCACTGACATGAAGGACACCGGAGCTGACAGAACAGAAATACCGACAAAAGCTAGCACCCCAGCAGTGTCCAAAAAAAAAGGGAGGGCTCCAGTGTCATTGGAGGGGATAAGTTCCCTCACAGACAGGATGCAAAAACTTGTAATGGTTAAAGGAGTGAGATCGAGATAGAAGACGAAGATGAAGGGATGGATACAGATGAGTTCGAGGAAAGAGAGGAGAGAGAGTGACAGGAATTGAAGGAATTTAAGGAGCAAAGCACTCTAGACATTGCTTATGCTATCTTAATGGAGTCTAGGAAAGAGGGTGGCTCAAGCCAGGATATATTAAACCTAGCGGAGAATGCGAAAAGGAGAAGCGGAGGTTGATAAAGGAGGTAGAGAAGATCAAATTGGATTACTCTACACTAGTGGAGGAGAGAGAGGAGTTAAAAAAAACAGATAAGGCAGGTAGAAGAAGAAAATAAGAAGCTCCAGAAGAAAATACAGGGGCTAAGAGGGAATTTGGTATGGGAACAAAACTTACCGAAGGGACGCTTTGTCGAGGAGTTCGAGGTAAGATGACGTTTCTGGAGGAGGCCGAATTCTGGAAGAAGAGGTATCAGAGGGCAGAAGAGAGGAGTTTTGAGGCTGAATCTGAAAGAGATAAAGTCTATTAGAAGGAACAAGTCAAACTAGAAGTGGGAGTGTGACAGCAGAAGGGAAGGAGTTAGGAGATTTGGAGGCGGAAACAGAGAAAGAAGAAGGGAGCCAAGGATAAGAAGATGTCGGAAGTCACACTCCTGGCAAAAATACAAATGGAGGAATGGTGGATTCCAAGCCTGAACAAAAAAAGGAATTCCGGAAGGAGAAGAGGAGGACGTGGCTCTGGTTACTCCCCCATAACCAAAAAAAGGCTGCTGCACGTCAAGTAGCTCGACAGGTGATTAAACCTCAGGTCACCAAACACAAAAAGACTACAAGGGCTGCCGATAAGGAGTATGTCGACATGAAGGCTTTCGTGGTTCACGGTGTCCCATGCCATAGACCCATGGCAGACATAATACAAGATGTGAAGCGAACGGGAATGAGAAGTGTTATGGGAGTCCTTGGGGGAAGTACATAGAAGATATCATAAGACCACTAGCTCGGTGGTTATTTTTCTTATGAAACCGGTCTCTTTTCATGTGCGGGAAGGCCATTCTAGGGTAGTGTTGAGGCTCCCAGTTGAAGCATATATTTTGAGAGGGGTCGGGTTAGAGTGGAGGCAGCCTCAGACTCAGATTCCGATTTGAGTGCAGTCGGGTCATATACATTTCTTTACGTTGGTGGGTTACAGAGGCTTCGGGGCCCCGTCATGATCTTTGGTCGATAGCGGGTAAAGACTTTTTAAAAAAAAAAACTGGTAAGGTACTGAGAAACATATTTATGTGTACAGACTGAACTATCTAAATCGAGCAAGGCCACTCCTCTTCAGCTAATTGTAGTGAAAAGATTGTGTATAAATCCAAATCAATTTAATTGGATTTGTCACATAAAATACGATAATAGAAATTGGTACTATCTTGCTCTATTAATTATTAGAGCTCATACCTACTTATGTAGCTATACCGTACCCACATGCTCATCACATGTGTTTAGGTTTCTGCACTTTCTATATGATCTCATGCTTATGCATGTGAGCTTTCAGATGTTCGTTCATATATGTATATATAGCTTGTGTATTTCCTACTTCATAGGGATATCGATCCAGATCGCAGCAGCTCAATACACAGCTACTATTCTCTTCTTCCCGTCACTGTTCTCTCGGCTACTTAGTTATTCGTTGTTTCCTTCACCGGACGCACGACTCTCTCCGCTTACCTATCCTTATATTAATAACCCTGTAAGTTACCTGAGAATTTTAGGGCCAGTCCGTAGCATTTGCTACGATATTATGAATTCATCTACAAAATTTTGCAGTCTAATCATGGTGAACCATAAGTTAAGTGTGTATTAGAATTCTGGAAGTATTTAAATCAAGCATGAAAAACTTTAAATACTTCAAATACAAGAACCTGAAGAACAAGCGAAATGGCGTTCAATCTCATCTAGCTAAATATTTAGTAGATAACTAAGTGGATTAATAGAGCGCGGGATACTGCACTTCGAATATGTATTTGCCTATATCTACCTTACTTTTGATAAGTGGAAAACTGCAGAGATCAAACAAGAGGATGATTCTGAAAAGTTTTGCAAGTTCCTCTAATATTGAAGATATTGATAAGTATGATAAATTTTTTTCAATTACCAAGTTTTCAATGATAATCAATAGAATGAGGAGGATGCTAAGTTTATTACTACTTTCAGCCCTTTAATTTTAAACCAAATTGAAGCTTCCGTTTGTGTTTTGCTTTCAACGGTGATCTGAAGCATAGTGATGCAAGTGGGTTCACCCTCATAAAGGAGACTGTTAGATATTCATGTGCCGAGCAACTTGAGAAACTAGGGCAGCTGAAGTAGAACTTACGGGCAAGTAAACTTCACACATTCGGCAGCTGCTCTCTGCACCCATTCGGTGCACTCCCCTACAGCAGGGTTGGCAAGACAGGTGTTACGTCGGGGACCTCGCACTCAGGCACAGCATTAACAGGCAACTTTCCAGCTGTTAGCGACGCTTTTCTTCATTTTATGTTGTGGTCATGCATCATACGTACCTTTGGAGCAGATTGTACTCCCGCTGGGATGTTGATTTCTTCACTGTTGAGGTTGTTGTATGGTAACGGAGCGGAAGCAACAAGTTTAGTCGAAGCAAGGATGAAAAGGAAGAAGGTTGAAGAATAGATAGCTGGGAACTGCATGATGGTGGTTGTTGATTTCTCAAGAGAGGTATGATATTGGATAGGAGTGGACCTTGAAAAGAGTGTGGTTGTAAGGCTAAAGAGAGTGACCTCTTGTGAAAAGTTATTTTCCTGGTCACCGGAAAGGACAAGGGAATTGCGGTACATAGCTTGTATACTTATGTACGTAATTCTGCAGAGGGCATCGACAAAACGCCCCTTGCGGCGGCTGGTCGGCTCTGGGGGTTTCTACCAGACTAGAATGCTTCATACTTTTGACAACGGCTTCGACTCTATGGTATCGGTGCCTAAAACGACTTACAGTAAGAGTACTCCATATACTAGAGTGCACTGGAGCTAAAGTAAAAAAAAAATGCTTCATAATGCATATACACTAGATTGACAGCATGCGAACATGAAACTGGTGAGCTCAGTAGGTTACGGTATTTATCTCCATTGATGAAGTTTAGTTGTACGGCGACTTCCGACCGGCCTCATTAGCCCGCCGAAAGGGGTCCCCTTTTCATAGCTAGAAAAGAATGCTTCTCCTAATTATTATTACGTCAGTTTTATGGTACTCTAAAAAGATGAGCGCCGTTTTGCAACTGCTCGTCTTCTTGGCACCAAATTTTATTGCAGCCTCATATTAAATGCCCAGTGATCATCGCTCTGTATAGAAGTTCCCTTGCATTTTAACATTGACCAAGCCATTTCCGAATGGGTCTTCAAGAACCCTGATGACCGCTCTCTACACTTGACATTTTAGGTAGCGTGCAAGAGAGCAAGTATTGTAACACAGCGGTACACTTGATAAATACCCTTTCATCATTAGTAGAAAGTCTGCTAGGTAGAACCTGGCTGTTCCCTTGATATTGTGAACGACGTGGACTGACTGTAAAGCTTACCACCAGCTTCTACTGGTACCTAGCTTTCCCACCAAAATCAAGTGTTTGGGAATTAAGCAGGAGTGAGTTGGAATCTGAAGTTGGTAGAAACTAGGTACAGTACTGTACTATTATTCTGATTATTTTGATCCGGTGCTGTTGCAGGGTAGTTTGTGCTAATTGAATGTGGTTCAAAAAGATGTAAATCCCAATTAGATTTTTGCTATGGCCGGGAAGTACCGTACCAGGGGCCCCAGGAGCGTCACTACCTACGGTTCGCTATAGTACTTGTTTACATTTATTCACTAGCTACATAGGTAGGTGGTTGTTGGGGCAACCGACGTAGCTACTTCATCTGGTAAAAGAGAGGATTGGCTCTCTAGCTGGACCTTGTATCTCTACCCAACCAGAATATATCTCTACACGGTGCGTACTGTATGCTCGATCCTCACCTCTTATTTTTTGCAGATCTTGCTAGGAGGAGATATATTAAATGGGCAATACAGTAGCCAATTGGTAATTATATGGGAAAATTAAGGTCACGCTAGCCGCTTTGTTGACCTTGCCTCTAATGCTTGTGATCCATTCCAAGCATCTCCGTGATAAATTGAAATCAAATCCATAACGACCCGCCGGATATCCATTCCGCCACATGCCCAAATGCTCCCCTCTCCTATCCTAATACTTCCGCCACCAAACCTCGCTTCACAAGAGACTCAAATACTCCGTAGCGTACACTTTATAGGAGAGCCCTCCGAGGTCTTAGTGATCAGATCGTTCTTAGATCTAGCAGAGTGTGATCATTAACATGTCGCGCTGCAGGCCGCGTAGGTCTATCTTCAACCATATCGTAGCCTGCGACGTCGATGGCTGACATAGTAGTTCCCTTACTAAAGGCTTATAACATTTCGCCTAGTCCACCCATGAGCTTTCCAATGCGATCATGCACTTTTCACGCATACAGTGGTACGAGTTAAAAAACTAGAGTGGGTTAACACTACTAGCCCAATTATTCATGAGCTTGATATGATTTCAACATATGGGCACTCATACTAAATTGAATCGTTCTTGAAATTAAGGTGGACTGGATTACTTCTAGCTACCATGCTTACTCTGGATAGAATCGAGTTATAAATAAAATGTGTGAAATAAACCATTAAAATAATAAGGGTTTACACTATCCACGAATTTCCATCATGTATGTTAAAAAGGACTCATAACATCAGATCTAAATTTTGCATAAACATCGTAATACACTCCACAGCCACCTCAACTTAAACCCCAGAAACCACTTCCTCAAACATGCATTCCTAAGAATCTTGCCTCCAAATCTTCTACTCTCGTAATTCCGGTCACCGTAACATGATCATTCCCTCCGATTGGGGCATCACACTGTGGACACCTTGCTAGTTCCATCGGCATTCCGTATCGGTCAATAGTAAACTGTGTCCCCTCAGTTAGCCTCAACCTCACCATCATTATTTAAGGAAGTTACTTACCGGATGTCTATTCACACAATAGTACCAATCGGCTCTCATGGCATCATATGCCGCCTTAGTTTCATTATTTATTACCGGCCTGGGAAAAGCCAAACCCTCTACCATCTTCTCTGCTTCCTCAACTTGGAGCATCAAGCCCCGCGTGCTTCCTATATACTGCCGACAAATAGTGCTAGCTTCTCGGAGGGACTGAATTTCTGTTTCACGTTTGTCCCTGATGGCAGCTTCGTAGTTCTGCAGTTGCAGTTGATAGTTCTGCAGTTGTTGTTGATACTCTCGCCGCTCTCGCAGTCTGCGTTCTAAAATCCGCGACGCACCTTCCGCGATAACTTCACTAATTTGTGCCTGCTGGAGTGTCTGGTGATTGAATACTTCTGGGTTTGGTGGTGGTGCAGGAGGCGCAGCAGAAAATTTCAATTCTATACTCACAAACTTTGCATGATACAACTTTGCCTCAACTTGCTGGCGGGGTTGATGAGCTGTCGTCGCATCCTTCTCCAGTTGTTTACATCCCGCCTTCAACTTTTCCAGCGATTTCAGCATATTTTTTCCCACCCGTTTTTTTTCTGCTGGTTTATCTTTGAGCGCCGTGAGCTCATGGATCTCTAGAAAATCGTATAGCCGGGCCCAAGCGGTTCTTAAGAAGAGAACCTGTCCAAGCAAGCGGTTACGCAGGACGACTGAAGTGTCATCCACAGTGTAGTTGCTGTCTGTGATTCGGTTTCGTCTGATGCAATCTGCAACTAGTGCATGTATACGAACGTAAGGCTGTTCCTCCCTGGTCACCAAGGTAATATAGCGTGTTGTCGCCTTTGACAGCTCCATCAGACGCCTGTGACGGCGGTCGATTAAAGATAGGATAGGGTTTTTTGACCCATCTGTAGCAGCAGCCTCTTTAGGTTTCGGACCGTACAATTTGCCAACTTCAGCCTCCAATGACTTCATGTTGCTCAACTCTTTCTCGATATCCGACAATCGTTTTTCTAGACCCAAGAAGGCTCGGTGTGTTGTCAATAGGAACCTCTGTGTCAGTACCTCAACCATTACTCCTTTCGCCACACGATTATAACGAAAGATATCCGTCAGTGGACCTCTGCAGGACGGACAGCGTGTCTGACTGTGTTTGATATTTTTGATCCAACTTTTCTGTGGTTTCTGGGAGATAATATTGTTCTCCTTATCGTATTCGTAAACGTCTCCCATTTGCATTAAGCCATCAACCGTGCCCATGCAGAAGAAGTGACCACATGAGAGGAATATAACTGGGTTTGTATCGAGCTCAATGTTGTTATATGTCTCCATACTAACCTTATCCACCACATTCGCGAGGATCTCTGGTTTTGCGCATTTCTGGCAAAATCTGACATCTGGGCACTGCTCACCACAAACCGACGGACACCTATGACCACATTGTAGAATCCGTTCACAACGCTTGGAGCAGGGTAGCATATCGCATGGAGCAGAACAGGGCATGTTGCACTTCCCACGATGAATGCAGTTCCATGCGCATTGTAGTGCACAAGGCGTACAAGCATCGGAACACTTCTTGGTGCACTTTGAGTGGATACATCGTAGCTCACATGGATTGTTGCAGATCCCACATTCGGTTCCAACATGGCACTGCTTTGTGCACGAATGCCCACAAGTGTTGAATGTGTGTTCGCATAGACTCCTGCATTGAACATGCTTGCTGCCGTCCTCCCGTGGCGCCCGACATTCGTGACACTTCGCAATACACTTGTGCCCACAGGGTAGATTTTGTTCGCAAGCCAACGGGCATTTGAACTTCGGGTCTGTGACGTTAAAAAAGCAACCAACATCGAGCTTGTGACCGCATCCAGGGACTGTTTTGATGACACTGCGTCTGCAAATGATCTTGCCCGGATTCTGAGCTTCGTGGCAAGCCACATTGTAGGAAGTATGTCCGCATGGGAGGAAAATGTGTGAGATGGGAATCTTACACGGTGCACACTTACTTCCGCAAGGTTTAGGACATGGATGTTCGCAGCCGGGAAGCTTCCTGGTACACTCCCCCGGGCACACTACCGCCTTATGGAGCATGTTTGAGTGGCAATTGAAGGTACAGGCGTGGCCGCACTCATGTATCAGTCTACATTTTTCATTACATCCTCCTTCGGGCGAGAATCGCAGAAAATCCTCTGGGTTCTGGACAAATATCTGCTTATCTTTGTGTCGTGGGCACCGAAGTTCGAGTGCGTCTCCAAAATTGCCTTGCCTGTTCAATAAGGTGAGAACGTTTGACCACATTTCGATGGGGCGGGAAGTGTCTGCATTTCCGATAATGTACATTCCGTGCTTTGCACGACTGATTTCGGAGTCAACAGATTAGCTACAGTTCAAGTGTTTTAAAATTTTGTATAACATATATAACATTATTTGTGATCTCAAACTTACCTTAACAGTACGTTAATGCGATTAGATGTCTTGAGAAAGCCACAACGGCGGCCTGGATTGGACCTGACGAGTGATATTACTATCACTTTTGCCTCCTCGCCCTGTTTATAATCAAGCAGCATACATTAGTATTACTCAGTAAGCAATCCACTAGACAGACCAGACACACAGACCTGGAAATTATCAACCGTCGCTAGCCTCAACTCACTCAACAGTGTCCCCGTCCGTACTTCCTCTGGTTTTACCGGCAATTTGACCTCTATCTGAATATCCTCATCGCTACCCTCCGCACGGTCTAACTCCTCCTGATCCTTTTCCCCAACCAAAATCTCAAACATTGCACCCAACTTCTTCTTCATCCTCTGCATTTGGCCCAGATAAGGCGTTAGCACAGCAATATCACCTTTACCATATTTTCCTTGCTTAATCAGATGCTTCACCAGCGCAGCTGCCATATCAATCTCAAAGTCATTAGATTTACTGACCGACCCAGGGTCAGACTTGTCGGCATTGGCTTCCATGTGGTCATGATTCATCCAGAAGAGCCTGCGCGCCATGCCTTGAACCTCCGGATGGTTGTGGGTATCCGGGTAGTCCTTTAGGCTTGGATAAAGGGTCTGTCGAATGAGATCTGAGATAGAGGGATGCATTCGCCGCTGGGTATCAAGGGTAGCAAACGGGAACTGCAGACTAGTGTAGTAGAGGTTATATTTCTCTCTCGTCAGTCTCTCAAACAAAGACTCATCGAGTGCGTAGTCCTCCCCTTTCCTGCTCTCCATGGAAAGACTGTAGTTTGCGATATGTGGACGCAGTTGCTGGTGGTCTCCAATCAAGATTGCGTGCTCCACGGAAGGTAAAATCGCCGTCAGGGTATGCGCTTCAAGAACTTCGCCCGCCTCTTCACAAACCATAACCTTTGCTACCAATTTTCGTAAAAGTGAAGCCTGACCGGCAAGTCCTGTAGTTGTTACTCCAATAACCTGTGCAGTGTGTAAACAACGACGATCCCTCTCCTGGTACATTTTCTTCAAGTCTTCTTGTGCTTTCTTCCACGCAGCGGTTGCCCGCTGCAGGTTAGCTAGTAGCTCCCGTGTGATGTTGCTTTCCCAATACGCCTTCAGCCACACACGCTCAGCACTGCTCAGTAGGCTTATGTCTCGGCACTCGAGAATCTGCTCCATCGTTCGTTGTCTACCCACGCGATCGAGAATCGCCTGCGCTATTGGTTGTTGAAGGAACCTCGAATGAACCCAATCATCAACCACTTGTTCTGGCTTTCGATGGGATACTACCTCGAAGCCCTCCTCATCGAACGCCGTGCCAAACAATTGATTGCATATTGCTTGATCATGCTGTTGTAGATAATCTCTTAGCGTTCTCCAATAGTGAACCATGCTCAATTGACTGCACAAATCTTGGATTTCCTCGATCGACAATTCCAGCAGCTGCTTCAAACTCCTGATCTCGGATCGCTCCACCCAAGTCGACTCAACCTTTTGAGCCACGTTCCGGAGTGTGTAAGGTTCCAGCTTTTCCTCTTTCGAGCGAGAACCTAGCCGCACAATCCGTTCCACTCCACTTTCCAAAAGATCGACAAGAAATTGATCCAAAGCATGATTTGTATAGCACCTTTTTATTAATTTAAATAATTAGCTTATTTCTCCTTTGGGGTATTTCAACTTCCGCGAGATTTGTGGCATCACTTACACACAGACAATTGGTCCAAGCTTGAGTTTCCCATTATTGTGCAACAGAATCTTACAAAGCTGAACCCCCACATATGATTTTCCTGTCCCCGGTGGCCCTTGAATCAAAGCCAGTTCCCGAGTCAGACCACCAATCAGCGCCTCACATTGACCACGGTCCAAAGTCGTATATGTTTGCAATTGAGCCATACTGCATGGCCTTCTGATTGAATGCGTGAGTGAGACATGCTTATAGCTATCCTTCAGAATGACCGACAAGTCCAAAGTAATATTCCCTTTCGTAAAGTATAGCGGAGGAGGCACCTCAATTTGCGTGGGTTTTGCGGGATCTGGAGACGGCTGGTTATCTACACTATTCCCCTCTGGAGCAAGTAGTTTGGAGAACGGAACTGTCCTCTCCAAGATCATATTTTGAAGAAACCTCAGAATCGGTTCAAACGAAGCGAGTAACATCCCTGGGAATTCAATGAGATAGGGTAGAACATAATTCCCGCCCCAGGTCTGCTTCAACTGGCCATGGTACTGTTTCACAACTGCCATAAGATCGCTTGCAACGTCAACCAGCTTCAGGGTGACAAGTGCTCTGGTTGGATGGTCCGCCAGATCGTGCGGTTTGAGAGGCACCTCCTGTTGGTTCTCGTTCGCCTTCTTGTCCCTGCCTCTGAACCTGTCGTTCGCTTCGGGGGATCGTTCTGAAACTATCATGAAGGAGAATTCTTTTTTTTGCTGATCAATTAGGCACAATAGCGCCCCGCTCTGCAGATTCTTGTATTCCAACCAAAACTTCCTCCTCGCCAAGGCATTCGGCTTCGACTTTGTTAATCTCTGCGGTTGATCAAACGAAACGTCAATCTGCAACCCATCCCTGTCCGCCGCCTTGAACCTCTCCAACACCACACGCTTATAGATAACTACTTGGGTTCCATTCGGTTTCACTGGCTTGTCAGGGCTTTTTGTCAAAGCGTCCATCGTGTATCTAATTGCATCACGCAACTGTCCCGAGGTATCCTCTCGCAATAGACGAAATTGAGTATCCAATATCCTGACTATACCGGGGGGTAAATGATGGGCTTTCGGATGGTAATCCTTCTTTGGAAGATATTCGTTCCTCGTTACGCACATAATTTCCCCTCGCGTAGGAAGAATTTTGATATCCCTGATAGAGGCTTTGTCATTGTCGTGACGGGCACCATTAAGAGACAAATCACCTGGAAAATCAACATCTCCGAGATAACTCAAGCCTCCGGGTATTGCTGTTGGCTTTTTCGTGGGTTCTCTGCGTTCTGGTATCAAATCTGCAACCCCTAGCTTTTGTTCCACCTTGCTGATCTCTATGTCTGCAAACCTTACCGCGTGCTCAATACCGCCAGCCTGGATACACATCCGGAGAGTCTTGCCAATATCCACAAACTCTTTCTGTACTGCTGCGCTCTGATTAAAAGTCAAAGTCATCGATATTGCACTGGCTGTCGCACCAACCGCAGTCCCAAACTCAGCCGACGTTCGACTGATTGCTGTTGTCTTTGAGAGATGGTCCGCAACGTGAGAGAAGAAGGGTACTCCGCGAGTACCGGAGTGGCCATAGATAAAAGTATATATCGTCCCCACGGCGTTTTCGAGCACTAACGAGGAACGTAATTCCTCATCCGTGATTACCGTGAGAAATGGCACGCAATGATTCCAAAAGGTCATTGTCCGCAATCCCGAAGTGTCGCCTAAATAGTTTGCTTCCACAAAATACTTAACACGTGCCAGACCCCGTTTCTCGGCTAACTCTTGAACTAATTTCTGCTTGATAGACGAGTTGTCTGATATCAAGATTTCCTTTGCGAGTGTGAGAAACTGCTCGGCCTGGCTGGGAGTGAAAGTAGCAGAGCCGGACGTTAATCTCGTAAGGTCCTGGAGTTTTTGTTCAATGCGGTCCCTTTCTGGTCGCTTCCCATGGTCTCGGAAAACTCCTCTATTAGAAGTAGCTGGCAAACCACCTGCTCCCGAGGGTGCTTGATGAGAAAATTTACATCGAGGACCATATGTACATTTGCCTTTCTGAAACTGAAAGCAGATTTGGCTGTTTGTATTGGGAGCTCCAGGGGTAAAATTTGGAGTATTTGGTCCCTTTCCTCTGCCAGGGCTTTAGCGGAACTGTGACTCAATCAATGCATATTCGGGTATGAGCAACAACCTACCCATCAAATCTTCCCCTATGAGGAGTATGACCTCCTCGGCCTCTCTTTTTCATAACGTATAGCTGTAGATAACAGTGGATGACAATGCTTGGTGTGTTTAAGCAGCTCCTATGGGTTTTCTGATGATTGACAAAGTCCGCTTGAGAAGGGACAATTTATGGCAAAACGTAAGGGAGAGCTGTTGCCTAAACAGTGGGTGACCCTGGAATTTTAGAAATTGCCATTGGGTAAAACTGAGAGAAGAAACAACGCACAATTAATATAATTATGACATGTGGATCCATTCAACGGAAGAGAGTAAGCACATTCGTCACGTAGCAATGTCAGCACATGTAACATAAGATCAAGATAGGCAGTACTGTAATGAACACAAAACCCGTTCGCTGGAAGGCCTTACAGGAGCTGCAGGTCGCTGGGGGCCTTGATGCAGGCAGCCCAGCCGCACACGCCACGAAGTCGCACAAACAAAAATAATAGGTCAAAGTGATTGTAATCTGTAAGGAAATCACTTAAGTGCGAATATCCATTCGGGCCCAGCTGTGCCTGATTATGCCCTGCCAATTGGTTGCAATTTCCAAGTCTATTTGTTGAAGAGATATGGGACTTGCAGGTAAATGTACTGTCCCGCCGGAATGGTGATCATGTCCATCACTTGCTTCTGCGGCGGGAGGGCCTGGAGATATGACAAGTTAGTCCGACGAATGGATGTCGCCTCATGACTTGGATCTGTTATACATTTCGCCAAATCCCCGGAGCGAAACGCCCCGCGAAGATATGAGCTCCCGGAATACCAAGGACCGTCTACTATCGAGAGTTCGAACGCTCCGAGTGCAAATAGTACTAGGGCATAGATAACAGGGTACTATTAAAGTTTTCCCCTTAGACTGTACCAGAATACCTATATACGGATAATCAGGCGGTGGAGATGAGATCGTAGATAAGGTTGCCATTGCTGCATCTGGCAACCAATTAGATTATCCCCGAGCAGTCAATGCATCGAGCTTTGTAACAAATGTGGAGGTTGGTTACACACGCGTCTCTAAGTAGCTAGCTAAAGAGTAATTTGCCGGATTGGGCAGTCAGTTCTAGCTTTGGCAGGAGTACACTCAAACCTTGCTATACCGGACTGCATAAATCTGCTGCAATCTGTCCGGTACAGCTAATATCCGGTATAGCAAATAGCGCGGGGGCCGTTCTAGGCGGGGTAAAAGGAGTGCTTGCAGAGATTGTTTACTTTACCTACACAACCGTTGACTGCTTATACGGAATATATATCAGATTTTCAATGCTACCACACAAGAAGAAGGGGGTTGAGCGATTTGGAGCGGCATAGATTTGTGCGAAAAGACAAGATCCTCGGTATGCCGATATGACTTATGAAGAGTTTGGGGCTCTGTTTCCACGACCAGATGGTAGGCCTATGGCGCGGTCTACTATAAGTGACATATTGAAGGATAAAGACTGACGGCTAGCTGTAAATACTAGCAGTGGGACGGTTTGGAAAAGGAAGAAAAGGTCAGAACAGTATCCTATATTAGAGAAAATCTGCGTGAGTGGGTTGATAGGGCAAATGAAGCAACGGTAAATATTACGGATGCAATTTTGGCATCTGCAGCTGGCCGGCTTGTAGGTGCATTGTCTTGGAGGAAGGACATCCAGAAGACTATAGCGATTTTGTTTTTTCAAGTGGTTGGCTGTCTGCATTT
The DNA here is from genome assembly GCA_003788615.2 of Terfezia boudieri ATCC MYA-4762. Lineage (NCBI taxonomy): Eukaryota > Fungi > Ascomycota > Pezizomycetes > Pezizales > Pezizaceae > Terfezia > Terfezia boudieri. The sequence goes on along the minus strand of ML121610.1, from coordinate 48,566 downwards.
AAAGCTCGAGGTGGGATCGGACAACAGAAGTTACGAGGCGATAGTGGTGAATATGATCAAGCATTGATTCCACAATATCAAGCAATTCTACAAGATAAAACTGCGGATTTTGCACAGCGGGATATCTTCAACTGTGATGAGTTAGCCTTACAGTATGTATAATTATACTTAAGATCTTTGATGGTCACTACTAATATTAAACTAGATACAATCTACGACCGGATTGTACACTCGGCCCTAAAAGTACAAGAATTCGAAGTGCAAAGAAGAGGAAGCTTCGGATTAGTGTGTTTTTAACCTGCAATGCCGATGGTTCTAAAAAACTTCCACCTATGGTTATAGGCCATGCTGCAACACCTAAAGCATTCAAAGCAGCAAAGATCAATACCAAAAACCTTCCAGTTGTGTATAAACATAACAAGTGAGCATGGATATTAAGTGGCTTGTGGTATGAATATTTGGGAGAATTGGAGAAAGAGATGAAGAAACAAGGGCGTCGAATTATGTTGATTACCGACAATTGTCCCTCACATCCATTACCAACGGAACCACCTCAAAATTATCCTTTCAATGCACCACCACCCCCTGATTTGCAATATGTCACTTTATGTTATTTGCCAAAAAACACAACTCCATTTTTACAGCCATTAGATGCTGGTATTATTCGAATGTTTAAAGCAGGCTACCGACGACGCTTTGCAACTTGTTTGGTTGATCAATTCAATCGAACAGGAGAAGCACCACTCGATATTGATATTTTACAATCAATTCATTTTATTTCTGCTGCATGGGATGATATTCCACCGAATGTTATCTTCCATTGTTGGCAATTATTGCCTCGCAGAAAAAGGAGAACTTTCCATCCTATGAAGCTTATACCCAATCCCTGCAGTCTTTACAAGACTCTACGAGTATGTCTATAAGCTTGCTTATTGATACCGGATGCAACTCTCAACAAGTTAATACTCTAACTGAAGAGTATCTTGACTATAATGAAGATGAAGTGAATACTACATATCTCCAGAGGTCATTAATATTCAAGAAATTATTCATGATCTAAAGGGTTCAAATACTGAGGACAGCGAGGAGGAAGATCTTGAGGACCTTTATGCCACACCTCGTATACCTCCAATTACAACTGCTCAAGCACGCTCTCACCTTACTGAGCTTATTTGGCATTTAGAAGCTCTTACAATTTCAGAACTTCCTGGTGGAGGAAAGCTCAATCTCAATGTCTTTGATGTTAGCCATCAACTGCGTCATCTTGAGCAAGCTCTCACTCGCAATATGCATGAGTCTCGTGTTCAGCGCTCTATTACTGATTGGTTTTCACCGGTTGTATCTTCATCTCAAGGTCTATAAGTGGGGATTATGTTCTACTGTTTTGTTCTACTGTTTTGTTCTAATGTTTTGTTCTACTGTTTTGTTCTGTAGCAGTTCCGTTCCGTAGTTACGCTATTTTGTACTCTGTTCTATTACTATTCCGCTGTCTTGTGTAGTTTGGCGGGGGCTGTCTAGAGTTGTCGTCTACAAACGAAGTGAGGGTAGGTAAGGTATAGCAAATATTTATCAAATTTTCGCGAGGAAGGACTACTATGACACCCATTGAGTAGTTATATCTCACGTGCACACTCCACTCGAATCCCTCAAAGCGACCCTAAAATGAAATCCCTTGCTCCTCATTAAGGAGAAAAATATTCCGGACGTCCGCGTCCTTGTATCCCTATACGTCAACTTGTCTTGTCCTCATACCATAATCTACACTAAGGCAAACTTACAAACCCTCTTGGTGAAACAACCCATAAATCCCCACTATCTCTACAGCGTTTCATCTTTACACATTTAACGATAGCGTTCAATCGTCTCCTCATTAAGATTAAGATGTATCGATACCTTCTATTTGTTTCGTCTTCTGACATAGTTAGTTTCATGGCGAGGGGTTATTATTCTCTAACTCTGTCATATACTATACTGACCGGAATTAATACTGGTTCAGTCATACAACTACGTTCAAGCTTAAATAAACGATATCGATCTCCATGTGAGTTATGGCCTGGAGCGATATCGCCTAGGGAACCATATGACCTGCCGAGTTCAGTTTTAAAAGGTAGAGATCGTTAAATCCACTCCGTAGATAGATGAACGATATGGCCTATGGCATGACCTACCCGACCATTCCCCAAATGTCCCTAACAATGGATGTCCCTAATAGTGTCCATGTCATTTACATTAACGATATTGCCTTACCATTATGATTATTCCGGTGTTATGTATCATGTTAG
>ML121610.1:2123-44717 GCA_003788615.2 Terfezia boudieri ATCC MYA-4762 | reverse complement strand
GCGTATGGTGTTGTGTTAGTTGCGTTGTGTTAGTTGCGTTGTAGGCCAGATGTTATTGTTATCAGTAGGCTTGCGGTCTCTACCGGGTCGTTCTGGGTCAGTGTTATTCAGGCCGAACCAGAGGTCTGGGAACAGAACTAGGGAGAGAAGACGGTCGACATGAATGTTAGACGTCAACTCAGATAATTGTAACGGGTAGCGGACCGAGATCATAGTCCTCTTTAGAAACTCGTAGGACTACGACGTAAGAGAGCGGATGTTCTGATTGCACTGGCTGCCCCAAAGGCGAGTTCTGTCCCAAAGGCGAATGATCTCTGTATGATTGGCAAAAATCGTTAGGGTGGCAGAGTACGCTCGTGTTGTAAGACATGGCATAATAGAGCTCTTTGAGCGATCGCGCTTTTATCCACAGTCTTATTGGCTCGTGCCGTTACGTGTAAGATGAAGATGTAATACGTCACTTGGATATGACGTCATAGTTTTACTACTTTCTCGCACTATGGATAAATAGATCCCTCCTCGACACTTCCTCGATTATGATACATGTATTAGAAGTTACTGGGTCCACATAAGTTTACGTAGTCTTAGTAGGGGCGGTCGACCTTATCTCACCATCTTCCAAAGGTCGAGTTATAGGTTACGACCTAATCATCCGCGACCTGATCTCTTTAGAGGTAGTGGTTATTGTTTTAGACTTCGACCTTACGGGAACTAGACCTCGACCACTAGAACCGAAGGTAGCTAACCGTCTCATTAAGGCTGTAGGGCCTTACTGAACGTTTAGTATAGGAAGAACAGGAAAGTTTTAACCCGGATGCGTAGAGGTTGTTGTACGCAACAGTATTAGGCGAATAGTGAATTGCAGGTAGGGAACCATTAATTCCTTCCAACAAAGAAAAGAACGAAAAGTTGTATGACTAGCCATTTTAGTGCATTTATAAGGAATTTACCAAATAAATGTTGTTGTGTTGTGGTTCTGGCATCGGCCGTTCTGGCATTGTGCTCTGATACGCCGTTCGCTGTTAGTCATGATAGATCAGTCAGCATGTAGAGTGTACACCAGCCACTGGCCGGCGGCCGGTTGGGTTGGCCTGCCCGGAAACATCCCGCCTTATTAGTATTACCATTCCGTTATAGCAATTACATTTACCTGTGATAATCCCTGTAACAATCCCTGTAACCCCTTACCAGCCCATCCGGTACGGTATCCGGTATAGCAAGTAGATGCCTCACCTAAATTGCTAGAAATGGAAATTTTTGACTTGAGCCGTCCGGTATACCAAGGGATCCGCTATAGCGAGGTCCGGTATAGCAAGGTTTGAGTGTAGGCTGGAAATATTCGATAATGTTTAGCCGTTAGACTGTTAAGACTGTTTACCTTTTAACAGGGAGAAAACACGTAGATGAAGGACACTACCTTTCAGACACTACCCTTCACAGATCAATGTGCCTCAGAAAATAAAATCAATCATTAACATTCTTGGTTTTGAGTAAATAAATTTGTTGGAGCGTCGGCTGTTGGGGGTTATAGCAGCACCAGGAGACTGGACTCAAAAAAATCCTCTCCGAATCCTGATCTACCGAATCACCATTGCACCCCTTGGAATTGACATCCACCAAACTCTCCTCCACCCATTGTCTAGACATAGGACAACCGACTGCACCAGTGGCAGGTGTGCTGTGGAAACAACAAGAGTATCATACTTACGACCACCCAGCCTAGGTACTCTCTTCTTTGGTGTGGAAAATGGGAGCGAAAAACCATCATGCATAAATGCACATCTCCAGACGGTGACAGCCGTCCAACTGGAGACGCACATCCCAACAACAGCCAAAGCTGTGGAAATATATTAGTGACCCTCTGACTCGTAGTATATAACGCTTGGTACCGAGCCCCCAGGGCTTCCCAGCAGCAGTTGTCGAGGACCTTGTATCCGTCCAGGCGTAGAGTGAGTAGCAAACCCAGGTCTACGGCTTTCTCGCTCTGCATTACAGCATCAACTTGTTGGTCCCCCTAGGTGCTGAAGTTGTTGAAGATCCGATTACAAACGCACTCCTACTGCTGAGCCTATGAACCTGAAATTGAAGCTCCGCTAACTCCTCCCCTGTTGCATCTTTATCATATATTGAAGGCTTGCTGCTGGATCGATAACGCAGGCGGCAGCATGTCCAGCGCAGGATAACTGTTTTGGGGGGTCTTTCCAGAGTATCCTCTTCCTCTTGCTGGTGTCTCTCTGTTATTTGTATGCATGTCTAAAATTCATTGTGTCATTCCGCAGGCTTTCCTACCGAGTTATAAATCTCTCTAGCTATAAACATATATTGGTTATATACCTCCCCCGCCCCGACTTTTTTTTTTTTTTTATACTTATTACTCCTATGCGGTCCCGTTAGGGGGACCATGAGGAGTCACCCAGAATCCCAGGTGGATTCAGAGTCAAGGCAAGTTAATCTGCCAGGCCCGACTTTAAATACATTAAGTGGGTCGGTGCCCCCATGCTGTTCATTTGTATACGACTCTCACTCATCTGAGCGACACCCCAAACTCATGGGCAGAGGATGTGATGCTTGACGTCTGGAGGTCTCACCTGTCACTGCTCTCTTCTTCTATCATAGACTTGTTCTTGTCTTTCCCTCTTGATCTTTACCAGGATTTCTTCATGCTCTTCTCCTACTGCTTAATCTTCCGTCGATTTTCCCGTAATAAAAGGGCTTGGCGAGTACTTATGGAAAAGGTATGTATAGCCGACTTGCCAAGTTAGAGTGTCTTGGCGATGCGGCACGGGCCTCGGGGAACACAGTATACTTTCGATATAAGAATATTTGATATAAGAATATATTTGATAGAAGAAAATTCTTATTTTTTTTGCAGTTGTTTATTAAGGTATTCTTATAGCAAGAGTACCTGATTGGGTAATGCCTAGCCAGAATAAGAAGGCTTATCGATAAGAAATACCCCGCACAACAACAATGCTATAACATGCAACAGCGGAACAGTTCTATTATCACGAACGCCGGCGCATTGAGGCTGCACAATTCGCAGACAAAAGGAAAGGCAAGCAAACAGTCATTACTGCCTTCTTCACTTCATCCAGGGCTGTTCCTGGTCCTCATGTACCTAGTTCTTCCTCTACCACACGTTAATTCTCTTATTTGATGTACTATCTTATATCTAGAGTATACTGTAAGTAAGTCTGATACACTCCGGTCCACCTTAAGGCCTCCCTGAATCCTCCTATCTCTCTGTCCTAGACATTCGCCACTTTCCCAAGCCCTGTACTTCGGCTCTTCCCTTCTTGAGTCCACCAGCTAGCCCCTACCACCCCCTCCTCGCCGTTCGTGAAGACTCAGTTAAGAAAGCAGGGAAGCACCTACAGTGGGTTGTAGACGACATCGAAAAACGTCAAACGATTCTGGGACCAGATGCAGTGACCTTAGTGGAAACGAGAAAGCGGATGCAGTAGCCAAGAAGGGAATGAAAAGTAAAGGTAGCTGCACCCTAATAACCGAGGGGGAGCTGAAACTGTCCTGGCCTAGGAAAAGGAATGCAGAAATAGAGGTAGCAGCAGGCATGAGGAAAGGGAGGGTCCCGAACAGGCAGATGACAGGGAGGTGTGGATGAAGAGGAAGAATGACAGGGACAAAGAGGTGATTGTGGATCTAGTTGAAGATTTCTTCACGTGGTTGAACCTCTAAAGGTCGTCTGGCGGAGGCTGTAAGGGTATTTTCGGGAAAGGCCATAAGGGCGTGGTGGTGGAAGTAGGGATTTTGCCCGTTGTACCGTGGGTGTCAGGATTGGGACCGCCGCAAGACATTAAGCCGAATCGGTGTATAGACGTAGAAAAAATAAAAAAACACTTTTGAGCTACACACAGCTCTAAAGATACTCTTATATATATATATATGTATCTATGGATCCAATTTTCTAAACCACGCACCTCTCCAGTTCCCGCACAACCTTCACGAAAAAACCCTCCGTGACCCTAGCACCCCCCAACTCTGATAAATCCTCATACTCATCCTCTTCCCCAAATCCCTCGCCTTCGTCCGTGCTCCGGTCTGCCAAATCGCCCTTTAGACACTTCATCACCACATCGCGATATATCTCACCCATCAAGAAATCCAAAGTCCCCGGCATATTTTCCTCCGTCGTCGGATCTAGCAACCACTCCCTAATCTTCATAATCTGTGTCAATGGCACGTGGGGCACCGGAGAAGAGCCAGAATTCAGCACACCAGCTATAGATTTTTTTAGTTTCGACGATTTTGATGCAGACCCGCCGTAATTCCCCGCAATCGAGGCTAACTCTGGGACGACCTTTGAAACAATCTTCCGCAGGGGGCGCCATTGCGCAATCTCGAGGAATATCAGGCCGAGTGAGTAGATATCAAAGAGCCGATTGAAGCTTTCAGAAAAATCACCAATAGCCAAGGGATGCCGATAAATGTCATGCTCCGGATTCGATGATGGCTGCTCGCTTACCTCACTGGTTCCGTCGAACCGGGCATACTCATAGCCGACTAAATACGGCTCATCGAGGCTTATTCCCCACTTGTTCCCCCCCGGCTTTGGCTGAGAAGGGAAGAAAAGAATGTTGTCTGCCCTCAGTGACTTATGCAGCCAGCCAGCACTGTGCAACTGACTCAAAGCGCTTGCCAGAATTCGCGCCAACCCCACCCGCTGTGTTTGAGATGGAAGAAAATGTTTCAACCGGAACATCTGCAATAAACTGACTGGGGACTTATTAGGATCAGCTTCCGCGGGTCGATCAAAAACAAACGCATATTGAGCCTTCTCGTAGTCTTCAAAGAACCCCCTGCAGTGTAATGTACGGAAAGACGGGTGTTTAGGAGCATGCAATAGGTGTGCAAGGTTCTCGACTCGGGGCCGGATTTTTGACCGTAATGGTTTGTTGATGGATTTCCACTCAATATATATCGGTTCCAGGCAATCAGGCTGTCTTGTGTAGAGTGCAATCTCTCGAGTCGGACGAGGAACCTCACCAGACTTGCAAGATATAAGGCTCGGGTCAACTGTAGGGAGCGGGTTTCTCCTCCGGTAATTAAGAGGCCTAGCTGGAGACTTTGATCGCGGCCTTGTTCCATATTCGTATCGTAGGGAGCTACGGTCACCGCTATTGCCATTCCTATTTGGAGAGGTGGAATAGACCGACATGTGCGAGGGGGAGTCCATGGGGGTCAAGTGCTGTCCACAGGCGTTGGCGAGATATGGTGGAGGAGCCTGGTCATATGCATCCAAAAGCTGCATCCGGAGATGCTTCACTGCTGCTGAAGATGCCATTGGGTTATCTTGTCCCACCACCAACTCCACACTGCTCTGAATCGCCTTCAATTCATCGAGTTTATCATTCAACGCCACAACATTCAACAACAACACCCTAATATCATTCCTCATGATCTCTTGCTGCTGATCATCCAACAAATCCACCAGCCTTTGTACAAAAAATCCAATCTGCCTAATCAGGTTTTCAAAATCTGCTTTATCGGCCACAATCCATACCATTTTCCGGGGAATATCCTTAAACAAACCCGCAACGTACAATATCTTACTCCGCTTTTTCGCACTCACAGCACCTCCCAAAACCCCCCCTCGAGCAACATACTCTGGGACATCCTCCGGCACCATCTTCCCCGCACTCTTCTCCGCTGCAATCTCCAACCCATACTTCTGTTTCATTGCATCCGCATCTGTAAGCAATGTTGCCAGCTCAGACAGCGTCTCCTCAATTAAGCCCCGATTTAGCCGCTCGTGCAACACCCCGGCCACCATCTCGGCCTGGGATCGAAGCAATCCCGACTGCTCACCCCATTGCACAAGGCGGTATTCTTCTAGATGAAGCATACATCGTAGTGTGGAGGCGTCTTGACCGAGGTTTTGCGCAGATGAAAGGAGTAGGAAGCCTCTGATACAGGTCGCAAAGAGTGAGAAAGCGAACCCGGTGATTCCGACGGCGGCGGAAACGGGATCCAGGGTGAATGCGTGGTGCGGAAGGGCAGTGAGGTATGTTGTTTGAAACTGTGGCGGTTTAGCTCACCCCGAAGCCCCGATGTATTTGCTGTGGGGTCCGAATGGGGGTTTGTGCACTGTGCGTACCAAAACCAAATTAGCAGTCACTTTCTGCGTTCCAGGTGCAAGTCCAATTTGAAAGTCGTATTTATTCGTCGTTCATCAATCGTCGTCAAATCGTGAAGATCTCGCAAGTATTTCCGGCGGCTGTAGACGTGAATAAGTGGTTGAGATTTAATATCAAACTATATATTTCTGAAATTTATTTCTTGAACGGAGGCACAAAACGCGTGACTTCTTCAGCTCTCATATTTGTGTAGGTGGCAAAAGGTCCTGATTGTTTAGTGAACTGAACCCATGGCGGTTGCCCTGCTCACGTGATCGGTTGCATTAGATCTACCTATATTGGGAATGGTTTCAGCTTGAACATAACAACAATTCATTGAGATCTCACGTACAAACAGAACTATGTACAGTACTTCAGTCACGAGAATAAGTAGGTACAGTCAAATCTTGCTATACCGGAAGACCAAAATCTGGCATTTTCTGTCCGGTTTAGCAAGGATTCCGGTATAAAATACTACAAGGGTACGTGGTACAAGACAAAGTTACTAAAGAAGGAAAATTGTTCAACTTCCATGTGTTTGAACATTGAGCTCAAGATTCATCAGCCAACATGTTGAGTGCAAGACAAAAGCATCGAGCTCTCACCATATTAGAGATGCACCAGATCTGTAAAAAGCGACAAGATCTCAAGCATGCGAAGGAGAAATTGAGTGAATTTGGAAAACATTTCTTAGACTTCGAGGTATGAAGACTGGTAGATCTATGTTGGTAAAGATACTAATATAAAGCAGGGTCGAGCTGTAGCAACATCAAACGTTGTCACATCTTATGTTAAAGTAAGAAATGGCTTGAAGTTGATCTTACAGCAGGTGACTTATGGAAGAAAAAGTGGTGAATATCTCAATACCCTGGTTCTAGAGCAGTATCTACTTAAGGATTCCGTTGTAGTAAGGGGCAAAATATATGTAGATAGTAGTAACTTCTCTGTATTCTGCTGTCCGGTCCGGTATAAGCAAAAATCCGTTAGAGCAACGTCCAAATCGGCGGTGAGAGGGCTTGCTTGAACCGTTGTTAACGGGAGGTCGTTGTCCTTCAGCCTATCGAGCTTGACATATCTGTTATTTCTCAAAGGCAGTACGTCCAAATCGGCGGTGAGAGGGCTTGCTTGAACTGTTGTTATCGGGAGGTCGTTGTCCTTCAGCCTATCGAGCTTGACATATCTGTTATTTCTCAAAGGCAGTACGTCCAAATCGGCGGTGAGAGGGCTTGCTTGAACCGCTGTTATCGGGCTAAAGTAGGAAGTATACAAAATTGAATCGCACGTCCACCCCAGCCGGTCATGTGATATATTGTTATAGGTACATATAGTGAAGAAAATGGGTCTGAATCTTGGCCTATATTATATGCACACCCCTGAAACAACCTCCCGTGCAATATACACACGTGATATAGCCAAGTTTGGGCTACACCCAAACTCTAGCATATGCTCAACATGGAAACAAATACGCTCTACAATACGGTTATCCTCACACTCCACCCAATTGAATACACGACACTCTTTCGGTACTGGCGGAGGCGGAGGTGCTGGTGGCGCCTTGTCATTGCATACACTGGCTTCTCTGGTTTGGGGGCTTGACGATACATTGTTGAGGACCTACAATACCCCTCCCTTGACCGTGCTGGGATATTTGCCTTTCATTAACAATACCTTATGCAATCCGCCGTACAAGATCAGGATTTAGGCGTCAGCCATGATACCAACGTAGGTACTCTGCGGCTGCACTCTTATTCAGGAGAGAGCTGCTCATACTGATGAGCTGTAGACTTTTATTTATCCTAGTGGGTCCCCAGTACCATCCATCACCGGGATGAGGCCCACCACCGGGATGTGGCTCACCCGGGTATTTTAGCGGTTTCGACAGTTTTGCGACCAATATGGGACCAAAGAGGCTCAAAATTTGGGATTGCGTTGTAGATATATGTTAGTTTGTTGAAGCGAGTGCGGACGGGCCAAGGTGCATTACTGCTTGAATTATCCTGACCGAAATACCGGGGATCACGGGGTAGGTTGGCTGTAAGAAAAGTAGATATATGGGGGCTATGAGGGCAATAACCAAGCAACAATTATTGTTACGACTTGGGACCTACGGCTTGTATACATTATAGAAGCAATTGCATGCAATACGTTGCCATAGAGGGACTGGTAGGCAAGGGTAGTCTTAACCGGGGGGATTTCTTCCATGTAACTCAACCAAAATCGGTCTAAATCAAGTTCCTAATAGCAGAAAAGCACAAACATAGACAGGAAAATGATCTAGGTACCATATATATGATATTCCACCAGAAATTAGTGACCTCATACCCCAAAGAGTAAATTAAGGCAAGGGGGTGTATAAATCATGCCTTCTTATAACTCAACCAATTCAAGTCCATATCAAGTGCGTGATAGCTCAAAATCACCCCAATATGCTGAAGAAACATCTCGACACACTACTGAGGATCTTTGCTTAGAACTGAGTGGGTCAGGTTGGTAAAAGTATGATTAGAGAGGATCATGCTCAAGGGCTTTCATATTATAACTTAGTGAAATCAAGTCCGAACCAAGCAGGTCGTAGCTCAAGTGCATGTATTAAGGCACTAGATGCTTGTCCAAATCCTACTTAGCATATCTGACTTGACTTGAGAGAGGTCATTCCATAGGGGCCACCTGCAATAGTAGGCAAACCTTGAGATAAGTCTTCCAAATGAATGTGTCATCAGGCATTCAATAGGGCAAAAGGACCGAAGCATAAAAAATAACCTTTTGAGTCTATTCCAGACCTGATTTAGCCTAAATATAAAGCAGCTTAGCTTAATAGCCATATTAGCCGGAAATGCCAAACCTTGGCATATACACCGAGTATAGAGTTAAATGATACATTTCAATTTCTGACATGATTTTCCCTGGTTCTCATGCCTATATAAATGCTTTTCCACTATTAGGAATTTGATTCAGACCGATTTTGGTCGAGTTATATGAAGAAATCCCCCCAGTTAAGACTACCCTTGCCTACCAGTCCCTCTATGGCAACGTATTGCATGCAATTGCTTCTATAATGTATACAGGCCGTAAGTCCCAAGTCGTAACAATAATTGTTGCTTGGTTATTGCCCTCATAGCCCCCATATATCTACTTTTCTTACAGCCAACCTACCCCGTGATCCCCGGTATTCCGGTCAGGATAATTCAAGCAGTAATGCACCTTGGCCCGCCCGCACTCGCTTCAAGAAACCAACATATATCTACAACGCAATCCCAAATTTTGAGCCTCTTTGGTCCCATATTGGTCGCAAAACTGTCGAAACCGCTAAAATACCCGGGTGAGCCACATCCCGGTGGTGGGCCTCATCCCGGTGATGGATGGTACCCTCCGACGCAATGTGGTGCACTCTCCACCATCGAAGTCTGCATTATGCTAAGTAGGTATATCTGGCTCTCGTTGAGCATGCTTGACTCCATCTCACAGCTGTTGTTCCATATACTTTGGTATTTCTGTAAGGGGGGACCTTGGTGATGTTACCCTTGCTTCCGTAATTTGACCGATGTAGGTTGATACGCAATCTGGCTTTTAGGGGTGTAAACTGCGGCTGGGGAAAGCCTGAGGAGGCACAGTCACTAGTAGGCTTGCAAGGGTATTACTTTCTTGTCCGAGGCAATTACCTTCGTAGGTTTCCGCGGAAGGCACATGCCTATATGGCTGCACACATATAAATTCATATGGACGGAGAGTACTCTGGCTGCAAGCAATCAGCTGAACCACATTGGTACTTTTCGCGACATGTGGATATACTCTCCACCCTTGGTACTAGTCTGGTTTTGTAAAAAGGTCCAAGGACCTTAGTCATCGCTTAGTACTGTAGTAGGCAGCCCATTCCGTATCAGTGCGCAAGTCCCGAGTTCCGGTGTTTCAGGTACCTAAGCCATGTAATTCCTGCTTGCTGTGAATATAACACGCACGATACGACTATAATTGCCATGCCAATAATTAAAATCCTCAGACTCCAAATCTTGTGTCGATATGTATGATATATATAAAAGTCTTGGAATTCTTGTATTAAATGTTTGTTACGATCATCAGAGGCACGGGATTACTAAGCATTCCCCGCAACCATGGAAGCTACACATGTAAAGCCATATATAATTGCGGATTCCTTTTTAAGCACAGGAATAATCTTCTTCAACGGTCTGGGCACGAGACTAGTATAATCGAATATCCATGATCTTCCAGTAACATCTCTAATAAACGTTGTCAATCTACTTCGTACTATTACTTCTAGGCCAGAAATTCTCAGGCCATGTTACTGTACTATACAGAAATGTCCGAAAATATACCCTTTCTTTCACCACAACTAACTTGTCAGCGATATAAACATTTGCCCGGGGGAGCTGGGAAGTCGAGAACCGTATATTCGTATAACGAGTACACAGGTATTTATATGGGAAGCGCTTCAAGCCCGCCGACAGGGGTCCCTATTTTAGTATCGCTGGAGCAAGGGTAACAATATGCTACACTCAACATAAGTAAGCGGATTTCAACACCGCCATACCGAATACAAATATAGAGAATAGGAGAATGCATACGCAAGTATGCAAACACAATCAATTTTATCAACAACTTTTTTACTAGCAATATCCTCAGCACGCAAACTGGTCAGACTACCTAATGTTGCCTGTACATGATTCACCCATTCCTCCACTTTTTACTCTTGTACTGTATCTTCCAGTTGAAGATGATCCATTGACTCAGGTATTGTATAGAGCTGATGTTGCAGCTGCTCAACACACACTCGTACTCGAATAACACATTCATTCTTCTAGCATTCCGCTTGCCACCCTCCTCTTCAACCCGAACAGTACCCATAGCCTCACATACCTCATTAAGTATGTATCTCACAGTGCTGTAGTCAGTACTTTGACTTCAGTATTAAGATGGAAGATATGACGACACAGAAGTATTGCCTATGGAACTTTAAAAACTCTCCTCAATATCATGAGTATGGGTATGCTCATCAAGCCGCTGAATTGTAACTGCTATACCATCAATAGACAATAGGTCATGAGACTTTGATCCGAACATGACATAGATGCTTATGATCCCGAATACTGCTGTTCCGTCTTTTGATCCCTGACTTTATTTTGTTGATTTTCAAAGCCACCAGTGGCATTTCCGGACTTGCATTGAAGCACTTCCCCTGAAAGCGATGCGTAAACTGAGTCTACATACAGCCATATCTCACCAAACTTTTCAGCAGGAATAGTTTCCATAGTAACTGGTTTACTGAGCTCAAACTACAGAGTACAGTAGTGCAAAGCATCTGTAAAGATTGGTATCATAGCTTCCGACATCTTGCGTGCTGTGGTGGTAGTAGCGGTAGTCGTGGTGAATGGTGATAATTAGTGAACTCTATGTTCGTGTTTGCATATGCATTCTCCTACTCTCTATATTTGTATTCGGTATAGCGATGTTGAAATCCGCTTGCTTAAATTGAGTATAGCATATTGTTACCCTTGCTCCAGCGAGACTATAATAGGGACCCCTGTCGGCGGGCTTGAAGCGCTTCCTTTATATGTATGTGAGTACCGTAAAACCAATTAGGCACTGCAGGCAGATCACTGACGCGGTACGTATATCCTTGAGCATATTGATCGCCGGACAGGGAAAGGAATTGGATCATAATATATAATGGGTCTGCTCCGTGTGTTTGTGTCACGAGTGCACGTGCAGCCGTATTGCACCGTGGCCAAGTACCTCACCAACACAAATTCTTGGCACCCTGCTTACATGGTACAGTAACAAAAGCATACTAATAATACCCGCCGGCGTCTAATGTGATACATAATCGGATTTTCCACGTGGAGGTGCCAACAACGGGCTAATAAGGGAAATGTCAATTGTTATGGATGTGAGAACACAGTGATGTACCAAGAAATCAGCGCGGGACAATTCAGTCCGACAGGCTAACTTCTCACGTGCTAATAACGTGACGGGCTGCTCCAAAGGCATCTGTTTTCGCATATTATACATACATATGCACAAGTCCTCGCTTAATTAGTATCCAAACCTAATGTACGCAATTCGAGACCTCATACATATCACGACCGTTTATGCCTTCTCATCAACTGCTACACTCAAACCTTGCTATACCGGATTGCATGAATGTGCTGCAATCTGCCCGGTATAGCTAATATCTGGTATACCAAATAGCGTGGGGGCTGTTCTAGGCGGGGTAAAAGGATAGAACTTGAGTGCTTCCAGAGATAGTTTACCTATACCTACTCAACCGTTGACTGCTTATATGGAATTATATCAATATATATTGGATTTCTCAATGGTACCAAACAAGAGGAAGGGGTTGAGTGATCTAGAGCAGCATAGGGATAATAGGATTTGTGTGAAAAGACAAGATCCGCGTTATGCAGACATGACTTATGAAGAGTTTGGGGCTCTTTTTCCGCTACCAGATGGTAGGCCTATGACGCGGTCTACTATAAGCGACATATTGAAGGATAAGGACCGATGGCTAGCTGTAAATACTAGTAGTGGGATGGTTTGGAAAAGAAAGAAAGGGCCAGATCTGCAGAACAGTTCCAATATTGGAAAAATCTGCGTGAGTGGGTTGATAGTGCAAATGAAGCAACGGTCAATATACAGATGCAATTTTGGCCTCTGCAGCTGTCCGGCTTGCAGGTGCATTATTGTCTATGGAGGAAGGACATCCAGCAGACTATAGCAATTGTTTTTTTTTAAGTGGTAGGCTGTCTGCTTTTAAAGCTCGAGGTGGGATAGGACGACGAAAGTTACGAGGAGATGAGGAGATGGTGGTGATAAGAATCAAACATTAATTCCACAACTTCAAGCAATTCTACAAGAGTAAACTGCAGATTGCGCTGTTTTGTGGCCTTACTACTGTTACCATTCCGTTATAGCTATTACATTTACCTGTGATAATCCCTATAACAATCCCTTTCCAGCCCATCCGGGTATAGCAAGTAGATGCCTCACCTAAGTTGCTAGAACTGGAAAATTTGGCTTGAGGTCCGGTATACCAAGGAATCCGCTATAGCGAGGTCCGGTAGCAAGGTTTGACTGTACTGCGAGATGAGAAAAGGTTTGAATTGCCACTGGAATAACACGGCCTACTCTGAAATGCCACTCGCTTAGTGGAACATGTCTAACATACAACACTATACCACTCTCTCTACTAGACACAACACCTTCGCTACTTGGCATGACTATATGCAATGGCCCCTCTTTATGCTAGAAATTAATATGCGCCAGCATACAGCATACTCAGCATACCAGACATACCCGACGCATTCCTCTCTCTACGAGATGCGATATCTCCCAGTAATCCTATAGTTAACTTGAGCTTCCGGAAAGAAATATACTATGTAACTATAGCTGTACACGCTCCTGTGCTTTAAATTACGCGCTCATTCCAGTACGTTGACCTCATGCGCTTCCATACGTAGACTTGTTCACTAGCTTTAACAGTGCCAACCAGACTAGCTTTAACATACCTAGGCTCTAGTCATACAAGTATACTGCTCTATGTGCTTTGATATGGGGATATGCTATAAACTACGTGCTCCTATAGCTATATCTTGGCGGCTTGATATGCTTCCGTAGCCAGTCACGCTTCAGGGTAATCTTCCCTCAACCCCTGCTTATTGGTCTTGGCTCATGATCAAGCCTGCGCTGCCGATAGGTAATTGTATTACCATTGGTACATTGCCTATTACAGTAGAATAATTTTTTTTTTTTTTTTTCTGAAGTCTGTACGTCTGTAAAGCCTAAGGCTATGAGACGGCACAGTAGAATATAGATAGAATCAAATAATATATATATGTAATTTATAGACCAAACAAGAGGTGATCCTTTTAAGTATTTTGCTGTTAAGTTAAAAAATACTGAGACTAATGTATATTCTCTCTGTCTTTTGTATGGAACTCAGCTTGTAGGCTTTTGAAGATGTTAAATGGTATCATGCATAACGCAGATGTGATTTCGCTACATATGATGTTCCACAGATCAACGCCATGTATAGCTTTATTCTGACCTACTAATAGTCCGATACTATGCCCTACATTGTTCAGGCGTATATACATACTTAACTCTAGTAGACGCCATGGGAGAAATTGCAGGAAATGAGAAATACGGTAGAGGCATAACCGGATTACCCTGAAGAGTGACTGTAGTGGAAGCATAGGTATAACTATAGGAGCACGTAATTTATAGTATGCCTCCATATTGGAGCGTATAGACTTGTATGGCTAGAGGCTAAGTATGTGTAGTATGTTAAACCTATAGTATGTTAAACCTAGAGAACAGGTCTACGGAAGTGCGTGAGGTTTAGGTACCGGTATAGCTATAGGAGCGCGTAATATAAAGCATAGCAGCGTGAACAGATTTAGTGAAGCCTCCCCGAAGCACAATCCTACTACAGGAGTACTGAGAGATATCAAATCGCGTAGAGAAAAAGGGGTGTGTGGAGTATGTTGGGTATCTGAGTGCTGCGTAGAGCGTACTAGGTATGAGTGCGGGCGGGTATGCTACGTGCCAGTTATGGCCATTATACTGAGTATACTGGATATGCTGGGTATGCCGGTTATGCGGTTATATTTGGTATAGGGTATGCTGGATATACTGGATATGTTAGCGCATGTTAATGTTGCTTCCAGCATAAAAAATGGGCCTTTGCATATAGTCATGCCAAGTAGCGAAGGTGTTGTGTCTAGTAGAGAGAGTGGTATAGTGTTGTGTGTTAGACATGTTCCACTAAGCGAGTGGCATTTCAGAGTACCGTGGTAATTCGAATTAAAGAACCGGTTCTTATGTTCGAGTGGTGGGCTGGGGTCTGTATATACCATGTCTCGCAACGGCTAGCACGACAACAATCAGAACCGACATCTGTAAGTTATGCTGATGGTTCCGACATTGTTAGTCTCAATATCACCTAGAGTATATCTGAACCCCGACTAGCCTGTAATAACATGCATACACATTAAACCTATTCTAGGGGGGGTTCTTTTATTCGAAGGGGGTTCTTTTATTCGAATTACCGCGGTAGTCCGTGTTATTCCAGTGGCAATTCAAACCTTTTCTCACCGAGATTCCTGTCCCTATCATATGTCGGGTCCGCATGCACGGATCGATCTCCCACCCTCACTGCAGCTGCCAATCGGCGTCGGACGATCAGAGGGCACATCACGCTGATCCGCATGTAAATTTTGCGATTGGGTAGATAAATGTAACTCCAGAGCTTTCGATATAAAGTTCTATATCGCGCTCTGAGAGAGGTGGCATTCGATTGTTCAAGTTGCCTTCGGCATAGATCTAAGCTAAGGGCTATTCTATTAGGTAGTGGAGTTGCTGCTAAAGTGGAGCCAGGCCGAGAATTTCCCGCCCAAGGAATGGACGCAGCATAGCATACGAATGTGAGAAATAGTAAAACAAGAGTATTCCACAATTTGGAGTGGAGCGCATTGTCATTCACGCCAAGCCCTGAGTCTGAGCATGGTGAAACTTTAAATCTAGGTAACCGACAAATGTTGTGGATAAATGCTTTTTGTACTGTACAGTACCTACTGATCAATGGGTGCAGGGTAGCCGGTTGACTTTTATATGCATAACTGCTGCATGTTAGTGCGCTTCAATTGTTTTCCAGGAGATTCCTATAGCTACCTGTCTATGATAGGCTTGAGGTTATATATATGTAGTCAACTCAGTCGGTAGCCGTATACAGCTCTATTCTGCCAGCGGATATTTCAAAAGCCTGGCATTGTTAGCGAAGGGCACTTGGAAAACCGGGGAAAGGGGCGCACCAGGAATGAATTTTTTCTGTGGGCGGTTAGCACACTCAGATGGAGTCCCATTTCAGCATAGATCATCGTCACAATACTGGATCCGTGGACCCAAGTCATTTCAGGGGTAAACGAGCCCACACACGTGCGCGCATCTGCCAACGGCGATGCTCATCTTCACCTCCATATCACATAGAGATGATCCTGTCTAAGTCGCCGTACCAATGGCAATTGTATGTTTATTCGAGCCCCTAGTAATGCACTCCTTTTTAGCAGACTCTGACGATCTGCTAGATATTAGCACCAACACTTGACTCTGCAAGTGAAAGTACATCAGCGCACCGTGGGGTACTGAGTACCTAACCCTTGCCCAACCCCTAAGCCAACCAAACAGTCCTTGGTTAGCCAGAGGGCCGAGCGAAAGGCCCTTGGGAGGCAGCAGGTTATTAAATTTACCACTGCCTGCCCTCATCTCAGTTCGCCATCCCTCAGCACTCTCCTTAACACAACTCATCGGAAATCTCACCCGACTCGACAGTGATCAACTTACAGTCTTTTAGCACTCCTCACGATCATTCCGCTTCTAAACTTACACGATGATCTCTTCACGATCGCCAGTTCGTGCGCAAGTGTTAGCCTTGCTTGCAGTATCCCTTCTTGCTTTTCCTCACGTGGCTGCTGAGTCGACTCAGGGAAGACTCGCAGCTCGTGCGCCAACTCCCGGTCGATCTCGGGATCGATACCAATATTCCAGCTTTGTGGCAGAGAATGACAGTGCCTGCTGCCCAGAGGGAAGCACTGAGATGCCTTGTTGCGCGGCGGGCCTTACGGTAAGTCAAGCTCCACCTATAATTTATCTAATATGGGTTGTATTTTTCGGTACTGACGATTTATTTGTAGTGTGTTTCAAGCAATAACACTGCACAGGCAACATGCGTCAGCATTCCTGCACCCACTAATAGCACCGGTACCAACCATACCGGAAATCACACCACCGAGACGCCTACTTCTACGGAGACTGACTCTGGTGCAATGTCAGTTGCAGCATGGGGAATGTGGACCTCGGTTGTCGGCCTCGCCGCTGTAGTTGGAGTCATGTCCCTTTAAGTTTTTTTCGACAATGTAGGCAAGTCTTCGCGGCTTTAGAGGGGATTTCGGTGAAAGTTGGAGAGGACCAGCAGTCATCCTTCCGCAGGTCAATTGGGCTATTACCAGGCACCGGCACTTGGAGCTTTTCCTTCTTTCCGTATGAGTACAGCACATTACTAGCAAGTGGCTGGTATGGAGATTCAGATGGATGGATGACTTAATTCATTGTTACTGAGTCGTGCGCATGGCGAGGGTATGACGTTGGCCGACTTTACCGGGCTGCCGTTTCTAGGTTTCTTGTCAATCATGTTTTTTATTTATTAATTAAGGACCCTCTAATCTCTCGTACGCGTGGTCGGTCAGGTCCTTTGTACCAGTTCTGTTTCTCAAAAGATTCGATTCCAATCATTTTCCCTCTTACTAAGAATTATAATGTGTATTAATGATAATGATGTTCAAGGGTTAGCGTGTCTGGAGGTCATGCTACTAAGAGTTAACCTGTAATCGATAATTTTCCAATAACATTCTTCATATTCTGCTTACGATCACATATAATCCATTTAAACTGCACTCCGGGTGTGCGAAATGACTAAGTAGCAGCAGGTACCGAGTTCGGTTGCGGTGGCCCCGCCACAATTCCAGCACTTCATCAAACGTCAAGGAATTAACAGGGAAGATGGTTCTACGACTTCTATTATTGAATATCTTCTACAGTACCCAATTTACGTACATGATAATAAATCTCTGGTTAAAAAGCTCTTTTGATCTACTGTTGTAATGGAAATTACCATTCCCAACTCCAAATGAACCCCCAATTCAAGGTTTTGGGTCTCAAAATCAAACAACTTCAACCTCCGCTAAACTCTAATTGGCTCAGATCTGAAGGCGGGTATCGTTTTCCAAGGTGGCGAGTTTGTTGAGATAAAATTTGTGTCCTGCGAATGAGAGAATCAAAATCGCTCATGGGTGTCACTGCTTTCTACAGTTTGGACTATTCAGAAGTTCTCTATGGCAGTACTCGGACATGATCACGAGCTGGGAGAACCCCACAGCAAATTCTGCTGTAGTATTTACGGCACAAATATAGACAGTTGTAAGGGAGATCTTGGTCCAGAGAAGTTAGCAAGAGTGTCAATCCAAGGGGATGAAACAGCCGGACTGATGTCGCTACATAGCAGCCAAGCTATCCGGCAGGCACATGCTAATGAGATCTGGAGGTCAATTCCATAACCAAACTTCCTTCTAGAAGTGTCTGAAAATCAACATTTGCATGGCAGCCATCGGGGAAGATGCCCTAGCTTGAAGATTTAGGGTTCTTGTGAGTTTTCGGAAGCGCTTCAAGCTCGACGACAGGGGTCCCTATTATAGTATCGCTGGACCAAGGGTATCAATATGCTACGCTCAATATAAGCAAGCGGATTTCAACATCGCTATTCCGAATACAAATATAGAGAATAGGTGAATGCATATGCAAACACAACCATATTTTATCTGCAACTTCCACGGCCGATTCCTACTAGCAATATCCTCAGCACGCAAACTGGTCAGACTACCTAATGTTGCCTGTACATGCATGATTCACCCATTCCCCACTCTCTGCTCTTGTATTGTATCTTGAAGATGATTCGTTGACTAATGTATTGCATAGAGTTGCTGTTGCAGACGCTCGTACTCGAATGACCTTCTAGCATTCCGCTCGCCACCTACTTCTTCAACGCAAACAGTCCCCATAGTCTCATATACCTCCATACTACACTCTGCAAACATCACTAAATATTTATTTCACTGTGCTGTAGTCAGTACTATGACTTCAGTATCAAGATGGAAGTGCTCATCAAGCGGCTGAATTGTAACTGCTGTATCATCAATAAGTCGTGAAATTTTGATCCGAACATGACATAAATGCTTATCCCGAATACTGCTGTTCCATATTTTGATGATCTTGCCTTCAGTGACTTTGGTAGTACTCGATTTTGTTGATATTCGAAGCCGACACTCCTGAAAGCGATGTGTAACTGCGTCTACATACGACCATATCTCATCAAACTTTCCAGCGGAATAGTAACTGGTTTACTGAGCTCAAATGTAATGTAGTGCAAAACATTTGTAGAAATTTGCATCATAGCATCATAGCTTCCGACATCTCGCGTGCTGTGGTGGTAGGTAGTAGTGGAAGTGGTGGTGAATGGTGATAGTCATTAGTGAACTCTATGTTCGTGTTTGCATATGCATTCTCCTATTCTCTATATTTGTATTCGGTATAGCGATGTTGAAATCCACTTGCTTATATCAAGTTAGCATATTGATACCCTTGGCTTGGCCCAGTGATACTATAATAGGTAGGGACCCCTGTCGTCGAGCTTGAGAGTTTTCATAGTATTGGCAACGACCTAACCCGAGAATAGTGGGTACCTATCCACAGTCACCTACATATGTAGGTATATGCCGCATTCACCTAAAATCGTGTTCTCATCCCTGCCTGAAATTGGCTCATGAGGGAAGCGCGGTCCCTATTTTAGTATCGCTGGAGCAAGGGTAACAATATGCTACACTCAACATAAGTAAGCGGATTTCAACACCGCCATACCGAATACAAATATAGAGAATAGGAGAATGCATACGCAAGTATGCAAACACAATCAATTTTATCAACAACTTTTTTATTAGCAATATCCTCAGCACGCAAACTGGTCAGACTACCTAATGTTGCCTGTACATGATTCACCCATTCCTCCACTTTTTACTCTTGTACTGTATCTTCCAGTTGAAGATGATCCATTGACTCAGGTATTGTATAGAGCTGATGTTGCAGCTGCTCAACACACACTCGTACTCGAATAACACATTCATTCTTCTAGCATTCCGCTTGCCACCCTCCTCTTCAACCCGAACAGTACCCATAGCCTCACATACCTCATTAAGTATGTATCTCACAGTGCTGTAGTCAGTACTTTGACTTCAGTATTAAGATGGAAGATATGACGACACAGAAGTATTGCCTATGGAACTTTAAAAACTCTCCTCAATATCATGAGTATGGGTATGCTCATCAAGCCGCTGAATTGTAACTGCTATACCATCAATAGACAATAGGTCATGAGACTTTGATCCGAACATGACATAGATGCTTATGATCCCGAATACTGCTGTTCCGTCTTTTGATCCCTGACTTTATTTTGTTGATTTTCAAAGCCACCAGTGGCATTTCCGGACTTGCATTGAAGCACTTCCCCTGAAAGCGATGCGTAAACTGAGTCTACATACAGCCATATCTCACCAAACTTTTCAGCAGGAATAGTTTCCATAGTAACTGGTTTACTGAGCTCAAACTACAGAGTACAGTAGTGCAAAGCATCTGTAAAGATTGGTATCATAGCTTCCGACATCTTGCGTGCTGTGGTGGTAGTAGCGGTAGTCGTGGTGAATGGTGATAATTAGTGAACTCTATGTTCGTGTTTGCATATGCATTCTCCTACTCTCTATATTTGTATTCGGTATAGCGATGTTGAAATCCGCTTGCTTAAATTGAGTATAGCATATTGTTACCCTTGCTCCAGCGAGACTATAATAGGGACCCCTGTCGGCGGGCTTGAAGCGCTTCCCTCATGAGCATCGCACCCGGTGGGTCACTCGTCGAAATTCCACTTATGCATATTGTTTCATAGTACTAGTATGTAGATAAGCCTGCAATCTTAAACAGAGTTGGTTGTGCTCTTAGCATCCTCGCGATTACTGTCATAAATACAGTTACAGTTACTATCTTATACTACCTATCACCGGGATTAGGCCCACCACCGGGATGTGGCTCAATTTGTTACTAGATACATTTTGAGCTAGATTTAGTTACACGAGAGATGGAATTGAAGGAATATGAATGAAAGACCTCCGAGAATGCATTTTGAGAGGGGAAGGGGGGGTACGAGTGGTCATACCCCTTCGTAATAAGGGTAATGGGGTAGAAACGGTAATAACAGACAAGGTAGAATTAGAAGAGAAAGATGAACTTGAATCCAAATTCCACCCATCCAATTTATTATCAGAAAATTCAATAACCACTGGTAATTGAATTGAAACCTGCTTGCCTTTGGTAGAGTGACCTACAGCCAATTGCTGCTCTTCCCCTTCTCAATAGTTCCGTGGCTAAATTTCCAAGCCTCACCGCGGGGCCTACAGATGCAATATTTGTAGAGATATATCGTTGACGTTCAACAAATCGATAACCAAAGACCCATCCCGACCCAAGGTCGTATCCTCCATAGCTATGACCGCCACTGCGAGCTGCTACTTTCATACCAAAGGCTTTTGCGTACTTTACCGTAATTGACACTTTTTTCATATTTTTTTGGGATGGTAACAGCCAGAGGCTCCCGTGGTGCGCGGGTATTGAAAGGGTGAACAGCCGCAATGAAATGTTTGGAAGTGTTGGGTGACGATTTCGAGGTGCTTCTTTGAAATGCAGTCTACAACATTGTAGGGCTAGGACTGCAAGTTTCGGGAGGCCTTCCAACAGGGAGGCAGAGGAGAAGAGCAAACGAGATGTATTTTGGTAACATTCTGAAGGGTGCGATGTCAAAGACAGCACGATGATTTCGCTAGTGAAATATAATTCACACTTCGGTGTCAGTTTATGCCACTTTGACCGATATTTTTCTTTTTTTTATATATACTCATTACTCTTCTTATTAGGGGGTCTACGAGGAGCTACCTAGAAACCCGGGTGGATTCAGGACAAGGCAGGTTAATCTGCCAGGTCCGGCGCGCGGAAAGCAAAGAATATATGCAACTCAAAAAGGCGGCACTCCCAAGCTGTCATTAACCGACTCATGTCGGAGGACCCCATGGGGCCTGACTGAAGTCCGCCTAAAACAAAAAAAAAACTCGCAGGTGAAAATGGAAGAAAAGCCACTCAAGTGGAAAACCCTCGCAAGTGGGAAAAAACTCTCCAGAAAAACAAATAAAATCCTATCATAACCCCCAGCCAGCGTAGAAAATAATCGCTCTGGTAGGAAAATCCACTTTGACCGAGCCGGAGGAGATTTCATGGTGCATACGTCAATCACGTGTCTACCAATCAAACATCAATTCGCAGATGTATTGGGGCATTGGGAAGGCGGAAGTGTAACTACGGGTATGTACATATCACAAGGGTAGCAGGCACAGGCGGGGGCAGGGTGGTGAGGTGGAGGAGGAAGGCCCGAGTAAACTATGTCCACTGCCGTACGGGGAAGGGCAACCTTCAATCTTGGCGGGCAAAGCTAGATGACACAGTTGATCCCACATGCCGCGCGTGTGGCCGGCATGTGGAAACGGGCAGGCATGTTGCCTTGGTCTGCCCGCGGGGAGAGGAGATTGGCAGGAGGTGAAGGAGTTGGGAAGAGATGGATGAGCGGGGGGAAGGTAAGAAGGAAACCGCCGTTGACCTCGTAGATTGACTTGGGATGAGCTTTGCCTTGTCGAAAGGGCCGGTACGGGGCGTGGCGGTGGAAGATTAACTTTGGGGAGAGGCCGGATAGCGGGCGTGGCGGGGGAGGGTGGGGTATTTCGCTTTTCTTTGGTTCGGGAGGTAGGGCGTTTATGCAACGCGTTGTCTCGTGGGTGTGCCAAGTCTTTTAGATTAGGGAACGACCGTCTCATAGCCTTAGGCTCCATAGACGTATATAGACTTCAAAAAAAAAAAAAAAAAAATGTACATATCACGGCCCACCAAGCCTTAGAGTTATTTAGATGATTGGAATCACGGCATTACCAACAAACCTAAATATGCGGTAAGACATAAATAGAAACCCAGCATACACGATCATGAGCTCGGAAGTAAGATTCCTATAAAAGGATCCTCAAATCACACTTACATACCGTATTAATTCGCAACTAAGAAAGTACCACTCGGCAGGACAGTATTAGTGTATAAGACAGGGGTAAAACAGCCTAATTTTGGCCGAGATATCCGAATCGTGTTTAAGACAGCAATAGGACAGTAGGGAATGTCAACGTTGACTGGCGCTGCCGGTTTCTTTCACTCATCACCATCACTTGTTACAATGTCGATTCCGCAGGCACCTCGTGCTGGACCCAGTAATATGTCAATTCCGTAGGCACCTCGTCCTGGACCCAGTGCGCAAACCACCAGTCAAAAACCTCGCGCAGCCTCAGTATTGAAACTGCAGAATTCTAGCAGGCGGACAGCGATTCCAGCACTATCAAAGGCGGATTCAGAAGGACCTGATGTGGCACAAGACATTATACACTTCAATGCCTTACGTGAGGCTGGAAAGCAAGCAACCACTTTGAATACTCCAGTCTGAAGACCAACTCGACCTGCCAACAGACGCGGAGGATGAAAGTTCCGACCTTGAGATTGTGGATGATGAGGAGGAAGCGGATGGAAGTGACAATGAGCAGGGAGATTACATTACTGAAGAAGAGGCCATGCAATATGCTACAATTACGCTGGGAGAGGTGATCGTGTAAAAAGATATCAATTATGCTACTGTGTCGTTCCGGAATTTTTTTTTTTCCCCCGAAAATTCTTTTATAAGAAAGTATCTCGTGTTTAAGCTAGTATCGCATATAAGACAGTAAATTTAAGGCCCCTCCGACCGCCCGTTTGTGAATAAGACAGCATTCTTAGTTGCGAATTAATACGGTACCTCTTCACGCAATGTCTTGTATATTACTCTGAATACAACGTTCCTCTCATAGTCATAAGATCATGAGTGCTCTCCCTGGAGCTGTCTACAGTCATATCTATAGTCCCAGTCATAGCAATCGCTCCTTGGAATCCAGTCCTCGACTACAGCACACCACACTCATGCTATTGGTTACACTCCCACCAGCAGTAATGCCTTGTGGCAGGCTGTTCTAACGTTATGGGGGCCGAGAGGACTTGGAGATCAGTATCTCAAGTCAAGTCCGGTCAGCTTGCATGACTGGAGAAACAGCTGGCGGAGGTCAAAAAGCAGCTAGCTGTATTGGCGGTATCCCCCCTCATGGTCTCTCGTTGGGACCGCATAGGAGTAACGAGTATTAAAAAAAAAAAAAAAAAGCAATTTGGGAGCCGGAACGCTTGAACAGGTAGCAGGGCGAAGCGGACCATCAATGCGAGAAAGGGAAGGGTGGAGGAGGAAAAGAGGAAGCGGGAGGAGCTAAGTAAGTGGAGAAGAAGAAGGGTGACGTTGAAGAGGGGAGAAAGCAGGAGGAAAAGAGCAAATAAGAGGCCACAAAGCTGGCGGAACAAGCGAGGAAGGTGCCAGAGAGCCAGTAGAAGGCAAAAGGAGGCTTGCGATGCCAGTATCCAGGAACTGGTCGGCCAGTTCAGGGTTGACCTGAGCTCAGATGAACAAATCTTGCTGGGACAGAAACTAAAGGTAGTAGAGGATATGAAGAAGAAGATTCAAAAGGAAGCCAATGCCAATGCTCCAGCGGAGAGGTTGGTCGGTCAGTCAAGGCAGGTCAACGAGGTCAAAGTTTTCAAAATCGTCTGAGAAGTGATAGGGCATATGCAGCCCATCAACGCCAAACAGAGGCAAGACAGAGCTGGGGAGTGCAGTTGGCAAGGTAAATAGCCTGCTGAGAATGAAGGGGTACCTAACGGGGAACAAACACCTTGGCAGGTGACAGCAGAGGCCGGGCGAGGGGAGTTGAGTGATGAATCGACCTAGGAGGTCAAAAGGGTCAAGGAGGAGGTTGACCCGTTAAGGTGGCCCGGGAGGTAGGGAAGGCATTGGTGAGCGTCTTCGGGAGGATAGGAGATTTGCTGAACGTCTGGGTAGACGACCTACAGCATGCGACGGGGTAGTGCAACACGACGGGGATATGCAGCAAAACAACTGTGGGGTAGAACTCAATGGGTTTCTGGTGGAATTGGACGGCAGGGGGCTCAAAAGCTGCGTACGAGTTCGGAGAATAATTTTTGAAGTGCCTAAAAGCCCTGGTTCATGGAGTCCAGGGAGGTATCCTGATATATGGCTAATACATGAATTGTGTGATGATGACCAGGTATTAAATTGGAATAATATGATTGAGCAGAGCCTGGGTAAATTTCCTGCCCCTGTCACATGGTACAAAAACCATGAAGTCAAGTCTACACCTCATGGTATGATGGAAGATGCATGAGCATGCTGCATACCCAAAGTAAAGGGTCCGGGGCGGAAGTGCAATATAGCGGATGAAGGCTCAAACCCTAGCAATTTTCATCAGATCTGGATAGTAGGGGGCTCAAAACGGATGCGCAAGTGCATAAAACTATTTAGAAACTGCTCAAGAGTCCTGGCTTACGGAGCCAATAGGGTTATCCTGATATATGTTATGTCTAATGCTTTCACATCTAGCTAGGAGTGTGCCTTGAACTGAAAAGTATGGCGGGTCTCTGTATATTTCCTTGACTTCGCACACAGAGTGAAGCAAAGGGACCCACTTACAACCTCAAAAGAGCATATGGAACCTATGACTTCAGCCTGCATAAGCTTTTGGTGGGGGGGGGTTGCGGGATTTACAGTAACAGAACTATCAAAACAGGCCCGAACCAGTAGCTAGCTGCCACAAGAATCTCACCATTAATAGTCTTACATACGGCAATTAATGACAACTGGGTAAGGTCGCCCCAGCCACCCCCCCAAAAACTAGGGCAAATATTGGTACAACTTCACATGACTGAGAAGACCCTAAGAACTCAACAATTAAAGTAAATCTGGGTGATAAGGAAAGGTTTTTGAGAAAAGTTGCCACTTGGTTGGGTAACGATTGAGAAATTAGATGCCCGTAGATTCTTAGGGCTCTATTGTGGAGAAAGTGGAAATCCAGGCCTAAGTATATAGAAATTGGCTCAAAGAAAGCGCCAAGTACCTGGATTTCTTGCCCGCAGTCTGGTAATTCGTTTGACACACTAAACTCTTAACCTAGACCATGTTGGGTAGACTTGTTCCTAGGCCGTCCTCAATACCCGCTCCCCCCTACTTTGGGTGCATGCTCATGCATCTTCTATCATACCATGAGTTGTAGACTTGACTTCATGGTTTTTGTACTATGTGACAGGGGCAGGAAATGTACCCAGGCTCTGCTCAATCATATTATTCCAATTTAATACCTGGTCATCATCACACAATTCATGTATTAGCCATATATCAGGATACCTCCCTGGACTCCATGATCCCGGGCTCTTAGGCACTTTAAAAATTATTCCCCGAACTCGCGCTCAGCTTTTGAGCCCCCTGCCGTCCAATTACACCGAAAACCCATTGAGTTCTACCCCACAGTTGTTTTGTTGCATTTCCCCGTCGTGTTGCAATACCCCGTCGCATGCTGTAAGGCTGGTGAAGATGATGGTACCCTCGGTGCCATTGGGAGTAGCTAGGGGAAGGAAGGCACTGGATGAGAAGATCAGGAGGGAGAACAAAAAGCTGAAGCAGTGAAGGCGATGGGCTTCACCTTCAATATTATAGATGACTAGGAAGCAAAAACAATCATCAACTCAGGGTTGATGTGGGACGGTCAGAGGAGGAAAGTCTTATATTTTGAGCGGCACCATCCCAAGCCTCAAAGTTAACAGCCCAAAAAGCCGGGCTTCAAACACCCCTAAGTAGCGCGGGGCACATGAAGAGAGACTGCAGCTCGGTTAGCAGAGCCACTGCTACCAAGATTAGCAAAAAGGCAGGGCCAGGAGCGGTGGAGCCGAAGAAAAAGTAGAAGGCAGTGGATTAGGAAGGTGTCACCTTAGTGGAGGGAAAGAAGGTGGAGCCGTGGACGGAGCCGAGCACAGAGCCGAGGATAAAGTTGAGCATGGAGCCGAGGATGAAGTTGAGCATGGAGTTGAGGATGGAGCTGGAGACTGTGGTAATCAAGCCACGTTGGTCAGTAGTTCCGAATGGGAGGGGACCTTTAGCTAGAAAGGGGCGAAGACAGGCTGGGTAGCAGAAGAGATGAAAGGCCCCTCGTAGGGCCGAGCTGCTAGTAAAGTTGACTGTGGCATACCAGAGTATTGGGGGAGTTATTTAGACATCTATGTATTTCTAGAATGGTGCAGGGGGGAGGGGGTGGAGGTGGCCTTTGTGGGGTGGATAGACAGGGATGGAAGGGGGAGTCAAGGTTATCTCTCGCTTATACTTGGGATTTGGGAATACAGTGAAGAAGGGGAGGGGGGTCATAGTATACTGGTGGAAGCACCTATCTGACGATATCAGGTCGATTTAGAGGAGGATAATTTAGTCATCATCAGTATTTTTGGGAAGATGCTGGGAGGAGTATACACAAGCAGAAAATGGTACGGCAAGTGGTTGGAGGATTGGCTCGTAGGGGTAGGTCAGAAACTGGGAAGGGGAATCGCGGCTATAATTTGAGACTGAAATACTCATAGCCACACCTGGCATATCACCTGTAAGGAAGATAGCAAGGCCAAGACCATTGCAGACTGGCTTGTAGGGAATAACTAGTCTATTGCAAAAGAGGATTGTGGGTGGGCCTGGGAAGGAATAAGGAATGGAAGGGCACAGCAGAGCAGGATAAACTTCTGTCTGAGCAAGGGGGAGAAGGAGTGGAGAGAGCTCAGAAAGGAAAAGCTCGCCTCAGATCATTAGGCCTTACTAAGTAACATCCCTCGGAGCAAGACCAAGGTAGTGATAGACAGGATTGCAGTGGCCTAGGAAGGCCTGGAGAAGGAGATAGAGGGGTCGTAGAAGAGGGGGTGGAAGCATAAGAGAAGTGGATAAGAGGGTTGGAGGGGAGGGGTTGACCCCATGTGCAAAGCTAAAGAGCCTCTGCCAACAATATAATAAGACCCTTAAAATCACAGAGAGACTAATAGGTGGTAGGATAAGGAGCTTTTAGTCTAGCTCAAGGTTACTCGGAAAAGCAGAAGAAAGAGGCTGGGGATGGGCTGAATTTTCAGGTCACTTATAATTTAAAAGTCATACTAGTATTATGTAGTACAACTACATAGTATTGCTTCAAAAGTAATTTTTGGACTATTTGATCCTAGCAAATATTGATTGCTAATGTTTTGCAAAAGAATGAAGACAATAAAAAACTTCTTTGAAACATTGGTTGTCTATCTGACAAGGGATATAAAAGGAGAGGAAGAATTTATGGACATGATTATTGGTTTCTGTACCAAGAACAAAGAATTTCATATACTACATCCAATGGCCACAGCAAGTTCTCAGAACCGGTCAACACATTTCCCCCGTTAGGTGAGGCTTGCCATTTTAACGTTCTTGATCTCGTTGACTTCTCTGAAGACCCGGGCGATAAATCGAAGGAGAGCTTTCTTTCCGCCATGTCACGTGCCCTCACAGCCGGGGTTCAACTTCCCCGTCGCAGCTTGGCATTGCACGCCCTCTTTTTTTCTATACCCGCGATCGACATCATGTGAGCGTTGATTCCGTCGCTAAATTACTGAGGGCATTGTCGAGTGCTGATATTCCGTCTGCCTCACTCGATCGCAGTGATCCCCTAATCCCTCGACCGGCCAGGGTTTCGTTGGGTCGTGAAATCACTTCCCTTTCCTTCTTTGTCTCCTCACTGACGGCGTCGTCTAGGGTGGGGAGGATTCTGTAGTAGCCCTTCTCAATCGCACCTGCGACCGTCAATTCCCCTTACTTACTCACCATCCCGTAGGTCTCAGATTTGAGGATATTGTTGAACTATGTGGCAATGTCTGCCTCATTTACAGCCATATAATCTGCAGGTGTCGACAGTTGTCCAACTCATGTAATTGCCTGCTATTTTCTTTTCTATATACATTACAATAAATTTACAACCTGCAGCCATAACTTTCCCTCACGCACTATATATTCTTATCCAACCTCATGATGCCACAAAGATCACAAACAATTGCAACAATTACAACTCACATACTTACAACAATACGCTGGACCCTGGTCCAATCATAATACCGCCATATTCGATTCTAAGAATAATGAAGTTTCTGAACATTAAGACGTCCGATCACAAAAACTCTCTCTGAACAAATGATGGAATAAGAATCAATCGAAGAAATGATATCTTAAAGGGGCACGCTAGGAGACCCGCAGCTTTGCATCCCCTAACGTACCCCTGAAGAACTGGGAAAATGCTCTGGATTCGCCTCATCTACAGTAAGTAGTCAATTGTTGACAAAGACTACTAACAGAGCTAATTCTACTTCAATCTGCATGCTGCTACTTACATATGTACAAATCATATGAGAAAGATAAGCACTCGACTCCTGGCCTGTTCAAGTGCGTATAGCGTTGTAAACCACTGTTGGCCTCGCCTCGTTTATTGCAAGCAATGCTTGGTGCTTCGAAAGGAAGTAGGGTGAAATCTAAAAGTTGTGTTCCACGGTGTATATGATGTGCTTTATAGAGTGACCGCAAAAATTTTTTTTACCGCCATTTTAATCACTCATAGTCTGTAGCCATAACTGTGGCAGGCAGATCTTCCAGTGCGTCTTCGGCGTTATGTGCGTCCCTTAAAGTAGCCAAAAAAATATGTATGTTCGGCAATGAGCTAATTTCACCAATATGACAAATACAGTCTTTTTTTTTTTTCTTAGAATCTATACGTCTGTGGAGCCTAAGGCTATGAGACGGTCCCGTTCCCTTATCTTAAAAGACTCGGTATGCTCACGGAACAACGAGCAAAACAACAACCCTGAAACTGTAGAAGACCTGCCATCTATAAAACTGTATGAATGCTTGACAAGGTAAAAGCCATTACTGGTCGCTGCGCAAATCCACCTTCTTCTTTCCTCTGTCAAAGTCATAAGCCTCAATTGGGAGCCAGTATCCCCTCATCTTTAGGTGACTCCCAACGGCTACCTTCCTGTCCAAAAACACCACAACGGAGCTGGTAACTTTCCCAAGTCTCCGGTTACCTCCCAGGAGCCAACGTGCACCCATAACCCCTCACACTCCTGTATCCTGTAATATCTCTGCCATGGGTCTCTGGCAGGGGACCCCATGAATCACAACCGCCTTTGATCTATTGTCGCTTGGCGATATGGTTTGTTGGGGTGTTTTGGCTGGTCGGGTTTTCTTAGTACCAGCCTTTACTGCCGAACATGGTGCAGCCTGTTTTTTTGTAGTTGGAGGTGCCACTACTGGAGCATCGTTCTCATCCTCATACCCAGACAGGTCTTCATATATGCTTGACCTGTCTGCCATCACAACATCTCCCCTGCCCCCTTCTTCTCAATCTCCACCTCCGTCTGTACCGCTACTTCTACCTGTACCCTCACTACCTCCTCCTTAACATGATCCGACTGGGTTGACCGATACCCGTCTCAACCAGTAGTGCCTTACCCTTTGCCTGCCATTTCTTCTGCTTGGAAGCAAACATCTTTCTTAATCTCTCTTCCGCCTCTTTCTCTGCCCACTCCTTCCAGTTCCTCTCACAAACCTGTAGTTGGTTTCCCACTATCTCCTCTGGCTTAACCCACTTTTCTTTCTCCTACCTCAACTTAAAAACCTCTTTCTCCAAGCTCTCAATTATCTTCATATTAGCCACCCCTTGGTCTGCAAAACCTACTAAGGTCTACTTCAAGTGAGAAAGTTCTTTGTCTAAGCATAGAATTTCATCCTTGGGGCCACCAATCATCCTCTCTTTCTCCTACAGCCTAGTCTCGTAAATACTATCCTTATCCCCACTCCCTATGGGTTGCCTCGAATGAATTGGCTAGAGTTGCCCTTCCCTTCCCTTCCACCACACCATCTTCTTCAAGAATTGTTTCCACAACACGGAGGTCTGAATCGAAGGCTATAGGATTATCGTATGTTGTAACAAAAACAGTCCCACCTCCATCCACTGTCTAAGGTCCATCCCTGTGAACTTCTTCACTCTCTCCTTTCCTCCCCATTTGTCCATAAACTCCTCAAACTTTCTCTCCTGTCGCTCGAGCTCCTTTTTCTACTCTACCCTCGGTGTGTCGGTAGTTGACATGGATCCGGAGTTTCATACCTTGGTCTGTTGTCTAGGTTAGGGACCGCCAACGGTTTGGCGGTCTTCCCCTTGCCCTTGCGCACTTGTGGCATCCCTAAAGAGTCTCGTTAAATTCTCCGAAGAATTCTGACTTCTCACTGGTGACCCAAGGTCTTGCGCTGCTTTGGGGTTGCAACGTGCTGCTCTATGCTGTAGCCTGAGCCTCCAAGTGTGCCGCTGTCGTGCTCCGCTCGTTCTGCTCTGTAAATCACTGTTTTCTCCGACGACGGAAACCCTCTGGTTGTTGAGATCGACCAAGTGGGCTCGTCCTGCACGGTGTTGTCGCCCTGACAAATAAGTCTAATCTTGCTATAACTACCGGACCTCGTTGGAACGGAATCCTGGCTATTAGGTACCGGAATACTCTTGAGCCTCGCTTACTATAACGGATTTATGCTAATACCGGACCGGATAACGGAATACAGAAAAGTTACAACTATTTACATATACTTTGCCCTTGTCATAATGGAATCCTTAAGTAGATACTGCACCAGAACCGGGTATTGAGATGTCCGCTCCTTTTCTTGCATGAATCACCTGCTGTAATATCAACTTCAAGCCATTTCTTACTATCACATAAGATGTATGACAACGTTGATATTGCTATACCTAGCTCGGCCCTGATTGATATCAGTATCATTACCAAAATAGATATTCATGTGCCATTTTTCATACCTCGGAATCTAAGAATTGTTTTCCAAATTCACTCAATTTCTCCTTCGCATGTTTTGGTTCTTGTCGCCTTTTACAGATCTGGTGCTTCTCATATATGGTAAGAGCTCGACGTTTGTCTTCCCGCACGCAACATTTTGGTTTGTGAATCTTGAGCTTTTAATGTTCAAACACACAGAAGTTGAACGATTTTTCCTTTAGTAATTTTTGTATTGTGCCACCTACCCTTGTATCTTTTTTTTATACTGGAACCTTGCTATAGCGGGCAGAAAAGGCCAGATTCTGGTCATCCGGTATAGCAAGGTTAGATTGTAGAACAGTACTGTAATATACCTATATACATCTTTCACAAAGCGATAGCCAATTTTTTTATTTTAAAAAATAACTCACATTCCCAGTAAGCAGGTCATGATGTGCCATACGGAAACTGGTTGTATTCAGGGCTTCGCAAGTTAATCCGATGGTCTGGCGACTATGTACAAGCGTAAAAAAACCCGAAAACTGCAAAGAGGGCAAAAAGGATCGCGTAAGAAGAGAATGGTAGTAATCCTGCGTGTGATGGGGAATATCCGGAAGTAAATATCTCGCATGGCATGCAAAATTCTGGCATACAGACCGCGGGTTTTATAGATGGGAATGTGTCACTAAATCATCGAAGTGATTTATTTCAATAAATCTTAGAACTATTTCTTTACAAATTAGGGACTTATCAACCCAACAGTACATGCAGTCTGTATTAGGTATAGGTAGAATTAACATCTATAGTACATCAAATACTTGTAAATAGATTATATGTAACTGCTTTACAAGAAGTACTAGTGTTACAAACTGCGTAATGATCGACAACCACGTGACGATTGGCATGGATATCCTCGCGCATGCATGAGATATCTCAATATATATTATCTACCGACCTTTGTAGTATGCCTGTTATGAGAGTATTGAATATAGCCTAAAACACTCGAAAAATCCAAATTTCATATCTATAACCTACTCTGATCTATCTTGAAGCCTCTAGAGCCCTCACACCTTCACCGTCCTCTACAAAACCTCACCATACTATGATCACCCCTTCTATAATAACTACCCACTACTATGACCAATACTAGTAGTTATAAGCTCCTCATGATTATACTCTATAAGTCTAATTAGTATAGATTAGAGCCGTTCACTGTATGTAGAACTATATGTACTGTAGAATGCTAAAAAACAATATTGTAGTTTCTAGCCTGCGCTAATCAGGCACTCGGCATTGAATTTTAAAAATTATGTCTGCTTCAATTGAGCTCTATTTATAGGATTGCAAACTTAAAGTTTCAAGGTATCTACCTATGTGGTCTTTGTATGTCAAGATGCTACTTTACTTATTTGGCCTTCAGTTCTTTAGCTAACTTGTAAGTCCCTTAGCTTCCAGGCTTTTTGGCTTCAGGGACCTCAGCATGTATAATATAAACTATTGTATGCTTAATATAGACTCATTTGAAGGTTTAAAGGCCCTAAATATCCTTTTGGGATCAGGGCTTCACCTCTATGCCTATACTAAACACTTTGAGGGTCCAAAGGATTGGATAGATTTTAAACCTCCACAGATCTATTTTAGATATTTGAAGAACTTATGCACAATTTCTTGGGTTCATAGAGGCATTCTTAGTTCTTTTCAGTAAAGTTAAGTATGAAGGGTATTGTAGAAATCTACTAATTGCGGACATCAGTATGCCAGTAGCTGCACCAACATGTACCGGCACCAGTACATAGTAACAACACCAATAGTAACAGTACCAGTACCATACCTGCCGAACACCAGCACTTGTAGTAGCATCAGCAATAGTTAAACTATATGCACCTTTAAAGGCCTTGAATTTATGCTTAGATAGGGCTCAAATACAGT
This sequence comes from Terfezia boudieri ATCC MYA-4762, assembly GCA_003788615.2. Taxonomy (NCBI): domain Eukaryota; kingdom Fungi; phylum Ascomycota; class Pezizomycetes; order Pezizales; family Pezizaceae; genus Terfezia; species Terfezia boudieri. The sequence continues at coordinate 11,181 of ML121610.1, read as the reverse complement.
TCTTAAATTAGTTAAAATTCAATACTAAAGGTGGTAAATTCAATCAACACCATGAACCTTCAAAGTGTTTACCAATAGTATAAAGGTAAAGCGTCAATCACAAAAGGACATTAAGGGCCTTTAAACCTTCAAATGAGTCTATATTGAGCATACAATAGTTTATATTATGCATGCTGAGGTCCCTGAAGCTGAAAAGCCTGGAAGACTTACAAGTTAGTTAAAGAACTGAAGGCCAAATAAGTAAAGCAGCATCTTGACGCACAAAGACTACATAGGTAGGTACCTTGAAACTTTAAGTTTGCGATCCTGTAAATAAAGTTCAATTGAAGCAGACATAATCTTTGAAATTCAATACCGAGCGCCTGATTAGTACAGGCTAGAAACTACAATATTGTTGTTAGGGGCAAGCTAGCAATATAGTGATATCTGTCAGTATATCGATATATAGAAGGCATAATCACTTGCTCGGGCCTAACTGGGTTCATAAGGTGCGAAGAATATAGCAAAGAATATAGATTTATTCGATAAAGTAAAGTAAACTCAGCGATATAAGACTTTGCTCGAGTCTTAGAGAGCAAAAGCTAGATACAAGAAGTAGGCATATATATAGGAAAGTGGGGTTGACTTCAGGCTACCCACCATCGGGTGGTGCTGGCCCGGTCTGCATAATCTCAGCCGTAACAATTGTTTTTTAGTATTCTATGGTACATATAGTTCTACATACAGTGAGCGGCTCTAATCTATACTAATTGGGCTTATAGAGTACAATCATGAGGAGCTTATAACTACTAGTATTGGTCATAGTAGTGGGTAGTTATTGTAGGAGGGATGATCATAGTACGGTGAGGTTTTGTAGGGGACGGTGAAGGTGTGAGGGCTCTAGAGGCTTCAAGATAGATCAGGATAGGTTATAGATATGAAATTTAGATTTTTCGAGTGTTTTAGGCTATATTCAATACTCTCATAACAGGAATACTGCAAAGGTCGGTGGATATATTGAGATATCTCATGCATGCGGGAGGACACCCATGCCCATCATCACGTGGTTGTCGATTGTTACGCAGTTTGTAATACTATTCCATTACCTTTATAAGCTAAACAAATGGAGGCATAAAAGGAACAGCACTCAACAATGAAAGCAACTTGAAGTACCAACATCAATTGCAAAACCCAACATTAATGTGTACCTATGAGATGACCTAGACTCAGTGCCCAGACCCTACAAACCCTTTCCATCATAATCTATGTTCCTAACCTCACAGCCAACCCAAGCATCATTAACCTCATAACCATCCCAATCGCATCAATTACCACATAGCCATACCAATTGTATCAAGGCATCGTTTAAAAGAGCCTACTAGAAGCAAAGAACCGATAGGCTAGAAACCACATCATTCGTCTTGAGAGTCATACCATCATTTAGGGTGACCTCCCGCGAGGTAATAAGCGATGGACCCACGCAGTTAGTGTCCGCCCACAATGTGAATTCGCAAAATTCGTTGCATTCACGGGCCCACTGAAATGAGGACAACTGGTCATTGACGGTTATAAGAACGTTGATGCAGGTGCTGTAGGAGCCACTGAGGCTGAGGATAAGGCCGCCTTCGAACCTGTAGTCTCTGTAGCCGTTGAATGTCCAAGCGGAAGCGATGGGCGTAGCGGCAGTGAGGAGGATCAAGCCGGTGGTGAATTGCATTCTGATTATGGTTTGGGGATTGAGGTGCTATGTAAGTGTCAGCGAAGGACCTCTGGAAGCTCAATTATTTGCTGGATATAGCACGGTAGAAAGAGACTCACAGGTGAAGCTTTGGTAGAGTTGAGAGCTTATGAGAGGGTCTTCAAACTAAATTGTTCTGGTTGATTGTGGTGGATTGGAACTAGAGGGGAATGTGGTCAATATTTATACACATTCAGTATGCCACAGTGCTCATCTAGCATCTTCTCAAAGTAAAGGCAAAGAACCTGCGGCGGCGGCACATCCCCGAACCCTCCGAACAAGCCACCAAACCTACAAGCATCACCTCCCCCAACCTCAGCAAGAACCCTGGCCCTACATGCAGCACCTACAAAATTCAAGCCAGGCCAGATGTAACGCTGGATAATAAAGCAACCGGAGTCCAAATCCCGGGAATTCGCTGGGTGACAGAAGAGCCGGGAAGTTGGCGTCGTCACTGGTTATCTGCATGAAGGAGAGGATAGCATGGGAAGGAAACTCTTCCGTACCACCGAATACGATTGGAATAGAGGAGACTGCGGAGAGATTATTCCATTCCATTTGTTTTTTCCTTCTTCCGCTTGAGCGGGTTGGAGACTGCAGAGAAATTCCCACCCGAGAGTAATTCTCATTTGTTGTTTCGTTTTTCCACTTGAGCGAGTTGTCAATTTTAGGGACTGTTTTCCACTTGAGCATTGTTCTTCCCCTGCAAGTTCATAAATCTCCTAGGTCAGAGCTGCGGTTTTTCGTTTTCCACCCGTGAGAAATTTTTGGCTTTCCTTTTTGGGCCAAGGTTCTGTCAGGCCGGGTCATCGGGTCGTTAACGACAGATGGGCTGGCCATCCGAAGCACGTTGTCAGACTTGGCAACCCTAACCTGAGCCAAGCATCGGATATCTGCCCCAAATTTATGTAAATCGAAATTGGAAAACCTTTGAAATAGACATCACTAAGCACTGAAACCTTTGAAATAGACATCATGCAGACTCTCATCACATCCGAAGGCACTAAAGCACCACTAAACCCAACCAGAGTACACTAAACCTTTCTTACTAAGAGACTGGTTTCTTACCAACACAACCAAATACTCGCATTATTAATACTATAATTCACGCGCTGCAGCGCAGCAGTATATGCTTAGGTACCGTAATCCACCTCTCAGAGCTGGTAGTCAGAGCTGGATGTGCATACATCACTGACACGGCATAGCACCCCTAGTACACCGGCACAACCACGCGCAGCAGCATACCAAGCATAGCCAGCATACCCAGCACATGCGTTCGTTAGAATATCCTAGCAGTAGCAGTCTTGGCATGAGACTATGCAGCACATACGTACCAAGCATACACAGTACACACTTAGGTAATCCACCTCTACATACCTGGATACACCCAGTACGCCACATGTTAGTCTTATGCCTACCATGCATAGCAGCATAATCCAGCATCTTAGCATACCCAGCACATGCATACTAAGCATACGCAGCACACACTTAGGTAATCTACCTCTACTGGATGCATCCAGCATACTACACATAGCAGCATAACCTAATATCTCAGCATACCTAGCATATGCATACCAAGCATATATAGCATATACTTAGGTAATCTACCTCTACTGGATATACTTAGTATACTACATATAGTAGCATAACTTAGCATAGTCTCATGTACCCATATTATTAATAGTACAATTCATGTACTTCCTACTACAACTAGACTATTCCTATCAAGTATACCCAGTATACTCTGCTATATAGCATAGCTGGTAAACCTAGCATATCTAGTATACTTAGGCAATCTACCTCTACTGAATGAGATACATTACTAATATAGTATAGCTTTCAGTTTATTACAGTACCTTATGGCATCATTTAGTTTATATATGGCACCCTTTAGTTCTAATAGCACCTTTAGTTCATACAGTACCCTTCACCATACATGGTACTCTTCACCATATATAGTACTCTTTACTGTATACAGTACTCTTTACTATATATAGTACCTTTTACTATACACGATACCAGGTCAGGACTAATTCACTATTTTACTTTAGATATGATCTATATTCTAGCTCCACTACCAATATACTCTCACTCTATAAATTCTACTGCTAATAAACATACTCATAGCTCTGACTTTGTTACTCTCATGCTTCTAGTTTTAGCTTCACTACCTTATGTATTTACAGCTCTGTCTTTATTACTCTATGTACTTCCAGTTCTTACTCTACTACCTTATAGGCTCACAGCTCTAGCTCTACTACTCTATACACTCCCAGCTCATATTAGAGATACTACTAGCTAATCCATGCTCTATTGATTCCAGTACTAATAAACATGCTCTTACTATAGACTTTACTACCTATATGCTTACAGCTCTAGCTTCATTACCCTCATACTCCTAGTTTTTACTCCATTACCCTATGTACTTACAGCTCTAGCTTTATTACTTTATATACTCCCAGTTCTTGATCTACAATCCTATACACTCACAGTTCTAACTTTACTACTCTACACACTTTCAGCTTATATTAGAGGTACTACTAGTTAATCTATGTCCTGTTGATTCTAGTACTAATAAACATACTCCCACCATAGACTACACTATCTATATACTTATAGCTCTGACTTTATTACTCTATGTACTCCTAGTTCTTACTCTACTACCCTATGTACTCCTAGCTATAGCTTTGTTACTCTATATGCTCTCAGTTCTTACTCTACGACTCTATATACTCATAGCTCTAGCTTTACTACTCTATGTACTCCCAGCTCATATTAGAAGTACTACTAGCTAATCCATACTCTATTAATTCCAGTACAAATAAACATGCTCTCATCATAGACTTCACTACTTATATGCTTATAGCTTTGGCTTTATTACTTTATACGCTTCTAGTTCTTACTTCACTACTCTATGTACTCACAGCTCTAGCTCTACTACTCTATATACTTCCAGCTCTAGCTTGACTACCTACACATTTATATTAGAGGTACTACTAGCTAATCTATACTCTGTTGATTCCAGTGCTAATAAACATGCTCTCACTATAGACTTCACTATATACGTACTTACAGCTCTAGCTTTATTACTCTACGTGCTCCCAATTCTTACTCTACTACGCTATATATTTCCAGCTATGGCTTTGTTACTCTATATACTTCCAGTTCTTGCCTTATAACCCTATGTGCTTATAGTACTGGCTCCACTACTCTATGTACTCCCAGCTCATATTAGAGGTACTACTAGCTAATCCATACTTTGTTGATTCTAATGCTAATAAACATACTCTTACCATAGACTTTGCTACCTATATATTTATAGCTCTGGCTTATTACTTTACATGCTTCTAGTTCTTACTCTACTATCCTATATGCTCCCGACTATAGCTTGACTGCCTACATACTCTTAGCTTATATTAGAGCTACTCTATGCTCTGTTCTTTCCACTACTACTAAACATGTTCACAGCTCTAGTAGTACTATCCTATGTACTCATATTTATAGCTCTAAGCTATGGCTCTACTACCTGTGAGCTTTCAGCTTTGGCTTAACTACCTATATGCTCTTAACTTATATCAAAGGTACCTACCTACTCTATGTCAATTAATTCAACTGCTAATAAATATGCTCCTAGTACTGGCTCCACTACCTATATACTCATAGTTATAGCTCTACTACTTATATACTTTCAGTTCTAGCTTAATTACTTACATGCTAATAGCTTATATTAGAAGTACTACTAGCTACTCTATACTCTATTAATTCCACTGCTAATAAATTTGCTTATAGCTCTAGCAGCACTATCCTGTAAGAGATGCTAGCTACGTCGAGAGTATGTTAATAATAATTTTATTTCTCTAGGATATGATGGATAAAAAGTCAATCAACACCTTCTTGTTCAGGGGCTTAGTTATATCGAATACTAAAGAGGTTTCTACTCCAAGAAATAAGTGTAAAGAAGCAATAGTAGCACTAGCTCTACTTCTCTATATACCCCTAGCTTTAGCTTGACTACCTATATATTTATAGCTCATATTAGAGGTACTACTAGCTACTTCATACTCTATTAATTCCATTCCTAATAAACTTACTCATAGCTCTAGTAGTACTACTATATATACTTACACTTATAGTTTCAAGCTATAGCTCTACTACCTATAGCTTCTATCTCTAGCTTCACTACTAATGCATTCATTATACAACCCTCTTTACTCTATACTGTCATAGCTTTAGTTTACTGCTCTGAGTCTAAGCTCTTCCAACTTTAGATATACTATCTTCATATAATTGGATCTCTATATTTCCTTTTTATATATCTTCTTCTTCTAGTTCTTCCTCATTATCTATGCCTTCTATATTTAGTTCTTTCTCCTCATTATCTATACCTTCTATATCTATATACTTTTTTATTCCTTCATATCTTGGTTTAAAAAGTTGTAGCTGGTTTGATGCATTGCAAGTATGATAGTTATAGCTATACTTTCTATATTTTTAATATTATAATACTTGACTTTCTTCTCCCTGTTCATATAGAGCTACCAATATAGCATTATTAGTATGTCTACATACAAATTCAAATAAAAACCACTTGACTTTAGATTGACCTCAATGGTTCTACTATTGAATAGGTATATCAATATCTTGTAATATTGGAAGATTGGATAGTGAGATTGGTAGAATATTTTTGACATATATTTTATACTATATATTAACTCAAAAGTACTCAGAAATATAGTTGTATAGTTGAGGTAAAGGAATAGTATTCTCTTGCAGGTTTTTAAGAAAAGCAAATGCATAACCACATGGAATTGAATTTGCTTGAAAATTGCTATATGTACATATCTTTATTCAGAGGTTAACTGTATATAGTTTATGATTGCTTTAAACTACTATAGCGAAGGAGTTAGAGGAGCACTGAACTATATATCTAAGGGCCCAAGTGCGACTAGCCTATAACTGTTTATAATAATAGTCTCAAAATGGAGTATTTTTAGCTAATAATATTATAGCTTCTATTAATTGATCAGAATATTATACCATTAAATAATACTAAATCTTATTTAAAAGATCAAGAATTGGTAGTTTATAATCTTTATGAAATACATTATTTGTTGACTCAATAATGTTAAATATTTTATAACTATAATATAGATCTTTATAAAATACAGTTATCTATAACTTAGAGTCAATAGCTCTCAAATACTAAGTAGCATTAGGATTAACATCAGGAAAGAATTTAGTTTAGCTCCTGATAGCATCCTATAGCATCCAGTAGCATCCAGTAGCATCCAATAGTATCTTATAGTATCCTGTAGCATCATAGACATTTAGGAAATATATTTATATGCCTTTTAAACATGTTTCCTAGACGCCCATGATGCCACAGGATACTATAGGATACCATTAGATGCTACTGGATACCACTACCTGTTATGGGATACCATCAGGAGCCAAACTAAATTTTTTTGTAATAAACTTGCTCTAACTTTTGCATTTTATATTCATATAAATCTATTGATATAGAATTTATAATTGCTTAGAAGTAAAGTACTAATATATTGTTGTATCTCTTACAAAGGTTATCTATTATAGTAATATTAGTTTTAACTTTTTCTAAATAAATCTAGTTTGAAATTTCTTATCTTTTAAGTAAAAGCAATATACTAATGAGGTTCATTAGCAAGAAAAGATTGGCGTCAGATGCACCACTAATACGTCCGGATGTGAGCTTGCATCCTATGCATCCTGTGTATCTGGACGCACTGCTGCATCGCATTACAATCCTGATAGAATTAGTGACAGCATTAGCTGTCGGATGTAAATTAGTTGTTCCCTTTCCGCCTGACGTATATTATGTGCATGTCTTCCGCCCGATGTACTGGGTTTTTCTGGTTTCCGCCAGACGATCTGGTCTGTCTGTATTACTTCCTGGATGTCATTTATGACATGAATATTCAAAGAATGTCTGTGTGAACTTGTACATATATTTTCAAGCTGGTTTATTCTTCTGCTATCTATATCTATTCTAGTTGCCATCATGGATATCATTCCATGTATGTACATCAATGCGGTTGTTTACTACATCTGTAACGATATTAGTTTGCCTTTGCGGCGTCCGATGCCGCTAATGACCTAAAGACAAACTGACAGTTAACAGTGGCCTGTGGACGTTGGTTGTCGCCCTGGCGCCTCTCTGTACCGGTCCGCGCCATTACGCTAATACCCTACCCTCTACGTCCCAGTACGACTGCCTATGGGTATCTGCTGTGATACTTTACTCCCAGAGTCTGCGCCAGGGCTCTGCGTCCGGACGGTAGGCGTCCCACCCTTGAGAATTCGTACTAGGACGCCACTCCTCTTCTAGCGGCATCACAACGTTATAAGGGTACTTCGTTCCTAGCGGAAGAACATACACCGTGTAACCGGGGAGTCAAGAGCTCAAGGACAGTCACTGGTCGGAGAAATTGACAAAAGATCGTATCAAGGCTTCTTAGGATAATAAAAAAAAATCTTCGCTTCGTTATTTCACAAAAAACCCCTCAATTCTCTCTCTTTTCTCATCCTCTATATCCCCCCCAAAAGGATTGCGTTCACCCACTTTTTTAACGTCATAACAACATCCTCGCTAACGATGAATACTAACAAAACAAGAACTTTTTCTCAGACAGTCTCACCCCAAAACACGTATTCCCTTTTTCACATATATCAAAACTTTGCTAGCATAACGAGAGACATTCTAGAGCCTTCCTTTTCCATTACCCACATATCCTCCGATCGGCTGTCCAAGACCGCATGTTTCCTGCTCGGCTATCAAAGTCCTTATCACATCATTCTTGTACTTGACATCCGAACAAGCCTCAGCTGGTATCTGACACTCGAACAAGGCTGTTCGACTGTCAAATCTGCGCATGTCGTATCTGATATATCGTATCTGACACTCGAACAAGGCTGTTCGACTGTCAAATCTTCGTATGTCGTATCTGACACTCGAACAAGGCTGTTCGACTGTCAAAACTTCGTATTGTCGTATCTGACACTCGAACAAGGCTGTTCGACTGTCAAAACTTCGTATTGTCGTATCTGACACTCGAACAAGGCTGTTCGACTGTCAAATGAACAATATCCCTCCCAACGACACTCAAACAATCTTATTCGAGCGCCAGCATGCCCAATTACTTCATTCGACACTCGAACAACCTTGTTCGAGTGTCAATCCAAAACGAGCAAATTCCTAAAACCAACGCCATATATTCAAATAACTCAAGAATAAAACTAGCAGAACCAGAAAAACACTAAAAAATAAAACACTAAAAAATAAAAACAAAAAAAAAAAAAAAAAAA